>JANSVA010000218.1:5216436-5228527 GCA_025504915.1 Erythroxylum reticulatum | reverse complement strand
ATTATCTCGTACTCGCTCTTGGCGTCGAAGTTGACTTTGTGCATCGGGACAACTAAGCAACTAGAATTTTGCCATAAAATAGAGAAATATCTCTTTGACTTTGGAGAGATTGAGTTGAAGAGTGAGAGTTGATCCAGGAGAGAATTTCATATCTTCCGACGAAGTACGCCACATCTATCTTACCTATATTCGCTGCCATTATTGGTCTGTGCGTTGTACGGAACAGGGAGTCAGAGACAAGGACGGAGGGATGAAGAAGATTTCCTTAAGAGGAGCGGGCTCTTAACATTTCAAATTTTGTTAGCAAAATCGTTTGTACATTCCGGGTCATGTTATGCAGGTCGGGTTTATCTAAATGCTTTAGGCCCCTAACAGGTAACAACTTCGTTTTACTTAGATCTAGTTAGATTGTCAGAAAATCGTTGCAGAAGGTTCCTGCTTGTTTAATTAATATTATAAATAAATATTAATAAAAATTTTATTATATTTTATTAAAATAAATAACTAAACTAGTTAAAATTTTAGAATTAATTAAATAATTAGTATTTTAATTATTAAAATTATTTTAAATTTATATATTTCAAAATAATTTAAACTTAAAATATATTATTAATAATTATCAAATATAAAACATTTATTATTTCAAAAAATAAAAAATAAATATATTATATTAGGCATACTTTTATTATTTATTAATATCAAATAAGTAAAATTTAATCAATAATAAATTAGATTATAATAAAATTTAAAATAAAAAATAAAACAAATAAGTTTTTATTTAATTTTATAACAAACATAAAAGCTTAGGCCTAAACCAAAATTTTATTTCTAGACCCAGCAAATAAAAATGGCTTGTTCATGGTCCAAAATCAGTTATGGTGAGAATTAGTGTGATACAAGAAAAGATCTAACCAGGACATCACACAGTTGCAACTCAAATAAATGTCTGACCTATAACTATAAGTCAATGATACATACATGCTCTCTACAAAATGGCTACGGCTCCAGTTCATAACTATCCGTACAAGTATGATGAAGATGGAGGAGGAATTTTGTCAAGAACTTGTAAGACATCTTTCATTGTCGGCCTCTTCTGTGGGACAGGAGAAGCACAACTGTAGCCTAATTTGAAGCATGCCAGCAAGGCCTCCTCTTTGCCCTCCACGTCAGTTCGGATTCCCACATCAGCCATTCTTAAGGCCCGGTTCTTATCTTCGACTACAAGCCCATTACTTCCTTGGCCCAACTCGTCCACAACTATGACTTTACCTGTTAGAAGCTCAAGCAAGATAACCCCAAAGGAGTACACGTCCCACTTTGGATTGGGCTTCAGGCTCCGAAGCGACTCAGGTGCATGGTAAGGCGATAAACCACTGATTGAACTCGGGCTTGGACTTGGACTGGGCCCTGCAAACTCCTGGAAGCTATCTCGAGAGGCAGTCGACCTCTTACTTCCAAAAATACGGGCTGATCCAACTCCTTTTGAGCTACTATCACCCCTTACAAGGTTTTCAAGCCCAAAATCTCCGATTCTAGGTTCCATATCTTCACCCAAGAGGATGTTACTGGGCTTCAAGTTTCCATGCACATGCTTCTTCTCGTGGAGGAATGAAAGCCCACGGGCCACACCTTTCGCTATCTTCAGGCGGGCCTCCCATGGAAGATGACAAGGCGAAGACCCCACTTTCCCTAATAAATCATCCAAAAGAAAAGAGCCAGACGTCAGCGTTTTGAACATATGAGCATGTTGGGAGACAGTAGGCCATAGCAAAAGTTTAACAATGGTAAACCGGTCACTGCTCTGCAGTAACCATGCCAAGTTCGCTATCCGGCGCCGTGGGTTTAACGATTAGCAAGAAACGAGCACATCAGACAGTTGACTTCCGTACCACAAGCATTAAAAACAAAGTGTTCAGTTATACCTACTCCACCGTCAAACCCCTAGGTACACAGCGCATGATAGAAAAAGAAGATATAGGTTTGCTAACATGCGCAAAAGATCAAGCAGAGACGTGAAAAATGTCTTGACAGTAACAAAACTGGTCGGCACTTACTGTAACGAGCATTGGCGAGACTTCCATTGGCGACAAACTCGTAGATAATGAGCTTTTCCTCAACACCCCAGTAAAACCCACGAATTCGAACAAGATTGGGATGCACCAACTTAGATATAACACGAACTTGGTTTTCGAAATCTTTAAACCTCTCTACATGGCTTTCACCGATTCTTCGAACAGCAAACGTTGTCCCATCTTCGAGCACAGCCTTGTACATTATGCTCGAGCCTGTTGCACCGAGTATGTAAGCTGATGCTTTGAGTAGAGTTTCAAGCTCTAACTCTTTCCCGGCTCCGTCAACGGTCACCAGTGTCCCTTCTTTGTTCTGTTGTCGCCGTTGATTCCCGAGACTTTCTGGGTCCTCGTCGTCATTCTCGGAGCTTGTGGACTCGGATTCTTGTTCGTACTCTCCTCTCTTACGTAAACACGACCATCTTGTGAAACCTCTTGATTCTGACGATGAAGTTGACCAGCTGTCATGTGGAATATTGGCTTCTTGCTTCTCTTTAGTTTCCAAGTTCTTTTTTTCCTTCAAATGGTACACGTAGAAGAAGATTATACCAAGAATTACTATTCCTGCAATGTCCCCAACTACGATTCCGACTATGGTTCCAGGCCTAAGACCGCTTTTGTTTTGAGACCCAGCCGAAGAACTTGGAGCACCGGTTGTTGAGCTAGAGCCTATTGTATTTGGAATCGCAGCAATTGCTGGCGGAGAGGTTGGTGTGGATGCACGGGGAAGATATGATGGGGAAGAAGGAATAGGACACGGGTTTCTTGTTGGTTCACCGCAGAGATCAGGATTCCCATTAAAGGATCGACCTTTTTGATTAAAAAAAACGACGGATTCCGGAATTTCTCCTGTTAGATTGTTGAATGAGAGGTCGATAGTTGCATTGCCTGGGATTTTTGTGGCAAATTCGGGTGGAATTTGACCGGAGATCCTGTTGTAAGAGGCATTTAAGTAACTCAATCTGCCACCTCCAAAGTCTTGAGGCAAAGATCCATTGATGAGATTGGAAGAGAGATCTAAGACTTGAACGAGCTCAAAACCACCAGGAAGTTGACCGGAGAAGTAATTGTTCTGCAAAGAAACAACAGTTAGATTGTGGAGTGTTGTGAGGTTGACAGGTAGTCTTCCCGCCAAGGCATTGTCAGAGAGGTTAAGAAACTCAAGATTCTGTAGTCTTCCTATAGTATCTGGTAGCTGACCAGAGATCATGTTATTGGACAAGTCAAGAAACTGAAGTTCAGTTGCGTTGACGATTGATAATGGCAAGGACCCATTAAGGGAATTGTTGGAAAGGTCAAGACTTCGGAGGTGTTGGATCATGCCAAGATCGGCAGGGATTGAACCAAGTAACTGAGAAGCTGGGAGAGACAGGCCTGTGACACGAGAGTATGTGTTAGCTATTCCTGGTGCTCCACAAGTAACTCCATTCCATGAACAAGGAGTCTCGTCGAAGTCCGTCCAGCTCTCAAGCACACCGAGAGGGTCTTTGAGGATAGAGTACTTGAAAGAAAGTAAAAGAACACCATCTGTGTTAAGACCAAAGGATTCATACCCTAGAATCAGTATTACAATTCCAAGAACGCTCCACCAAAAATGGAGACCTATAACAATTTGGGAACTCATGATCTCTCAGATTGATCCCACATCTCTTCTATGGAGAACAATCTCCGAGAAAGAGAGTGAGAGAGAGGAGGGAGAGAGAGAGAGAGTGAAGTGTAACTGAGATTTATGATGCCATGTGAATGTTATCTAAAATATAGGAAACCTGCCAGGTTTTTCAGAGATAAACAGCTCATAAAACCAAACTTCATTACCAAAATACTTGGCTATCTCTGCAGGTATAAATTAAGGTTTATTTGTAGTGTATAATTGCTCCCACCGTTGGTTTTGTCCCTGTCTCTCTCTTCTCTGTGCACACATTTAAGTAATTAGAAAGTGGAACTCGAATAGCATCTTTACTACCAGACACTCAGTTCAAGTTAGAAATTGCAGTACTCAGTTGGATTGACTTTACCAAAACATTGTTATTTATTGTACCAGGGCTATTATTATACTTTTTTGGGTAACAATTACAGAAGCAGATCAGTGACCAATATTACAAGATTACTGGACTGGGAATATATTAAAAGTCGATGATGATGTTTGCTGAAGTCATCTAAGACATGTTTCTTCGTTGAAAACCAGCTGTTATAACTGACGACAGTGTCATGAATCGTGTTTATACTATTGTGAGGAGGTGGTAGTCTAAACACATAATATTACATCATCTTGTTGGGAGGGATTGGTTAGAAGAGCATAACTGGGTTATAAACTTACTTGAATTTTTAGGCATATCTTGAGTTATAGAGCTCCGAATGAGGTGGTTCTTGTTTAAAAATAAACAAGATGTAGAGAGCTACAATCGTTTTGAAAAATTCAAATTATGATTTGGTGTTTAATTGGTGTGGGCACATCACCCTTATGGGACGATGGCTAATGAGGAGTCATTGAAATAACCCCACAAAGAAGCCCGCTCACACTTTATGACTCCAAATTATTGGGCTTCGAAAACTACAGTGTGTTAGGCTCACGTTTCATGACTTAGATGTTGGGCTTCAAACGCGGGGTCCAACAATTATGGTATCAGAATGACTAGGTTTAGGAGTATTCTAGGCATGAAATGGGTAGTTTAGGACACGAAATGAACATGCATTATTTTAAATAAACAACTTGCATTGTTTTGAATTGTTTTACATGATTTGAAACTATTTTGCATGAACTAAAGATTTTCAATGGTTGTAAATTAAAGGAGTAATTATAAGAAGTTGAGGAGCTCTGACTCGATTTGACTTTCTCTAAGGGAGCACGGATCAATCTTATGTCCCACAAGATGCGGGGACACATTCTACTCCAGATTTTGAGGCACCTAGTGTGCAGCATGAGCAGCGCCTCCTCCGATGCCTCAAGCAAACCCTATGGATCCACGATTCTTTCAAGCCTTTGCTCAGGCCTTCTTATATGCCATGAGCCAAGGGTCTTAAGTTCTAATGCAAGCTCCAATGGAGAGGACTAGGCAATATGGTAAGCTCTGCAAGTATGAAGCTATAGATTTCAATGGGACTACAAATCCCGAAGAGGCTAAAGCATGGCTGAAGAGGAAAGAGAGAGTCCTAATTAAGATGAAGTGCTCTGATGAAGAAAAACTGGACTATGTAGTCAGCTTGTTACAGGGGGATGCACTCTACTAGTGGCAATCAGTACCTCATAGTCAGATTATGCCTCCGTTACTATCATGGAGAGATTTTTTGGAAGTCTTCAGGAAGAAAGACCTTTTGAGGGTTTATGTACAAAAGAAGCTAGGAAGTTTCTAAATCTCATATAGACGGACATGAGTGTGAGTGAATATGAGCTGAAGTTCACCCAACTATCACAGTATGCAGCTAACATTATTGCCAATGAGGAGGATAAGTGCCGTAAGTTTGAGGGAGGAATTCATTTGGGTATCAAGGAGAAAGTCTTAATCTATAACTTCTATGATTACCAACAGTTAGTAGATGCTGCACTCCAGGCTAAGAAATTGGAGAATATAAAGAATGAAGTGAGCAGGAAGAGGAAGAATAAGGAGCAATCTTCTAAGAAGGGAATGAGTGCTCTAATGCCTGAGAGGAGTACAAGAAGTTACCATATGCAGAGTGAAGTGGGAAGTAGTCGCCCTGCCAAGAACAAGCAGGCAAGGGCAGTTACACGGCAAGCCTCAAGTGTGGGAGGCACAGGAAGGACAGGAAGGAGTAAATACACGAACCCTCAATGTGAGCTTTGTGGGAAACTTCACAAAGGAGAGTGCTTCAAGTTACTTAAAGCATGCTTCCGATGTGGAGAGAAGGGACACAATATCAAGGATTTTCCCCAAACAACAAAGCAAGAGGGGTTGCAATTATAAGCCCTAAGGAGGGCAGAAATAGGAGGGACCAGGCTAGTCACTAGGGCGGACAGTTCTGGGGCTACAAAGAAGGTTGTTCCTCTAGGAAGGCTAAGGGGTTAGGCTAAGGCTCAGGCTCAGGCAAGGGTGTTCGCCATGACCAGAGAGGAAACTGCAGCCATACCTGAAGTTGTCACGGGTATGGCTCAGTTATTTAATTCCGAAGTATATGTCTTGATTGATTTTGGTTCTACGCATTAATTTGCTTTTGCAACCATGGTTTTGCATTATGTGAATTTGGTGCCATTGGATAGTCCCTTGATGGTTAGCACTCCTTTAGGGAGGATGGTGAAAATAAGTCAAGTATATAGAGACTGTGATCTAGTTATTGAGGGTGTTAGACTGGTAGTAGACTTGTTGCCTCTAGAGTTGAAGGGTCTAGATGTTATATTGGGCATGGATGCCATGGAGAAATATTGTGCAAAGTTAGGTTGTAGCCTCAAGAAGGTAGAGTTTGACTTTGTTAATGGTGAGAAGGTGATTTTCAGAGGGGATAGGAGAATACCATCACATAGGATTGTTACGGCTTTGCTCGCTGAACGGATGATGAGAAAAGGGTGTAAAGCCTTATTGGCACACGTCATGGACACTGAAGTAAACGAAGGAAAGTTAGAAGATTATCCAATTGTGAAGGAGTTTCTAGATGTGTTTCCAGAGGACTTACTTGGTTTGCCACCGGTGAGGGAAATTGAGTTTGCCATTGACTTGATTCCTAAAACCGCACCCATTTCTATACCATCCTATAGAATGGCTCCAGCTGAGCTGAAGGAACTTAAGGAACAGTTAGAGGAACTGCTAAAGAAGGGGTACATAAGATCGAGTTTGGCACCTTGGGGAGCATCAGTTTTGTTTGTTAAGAAGAAGGATGAGATATGGTGCATGTGCATTGATTACCGGAGACTCAATAAGGTGACTGTTAAGAACAAGTACGCTCTACCTCGGATTGATGATCTGTTTGACCAGTTGCAGAGAGCAAAGGTCTTTTCCAAGATTGAACTTAGGTTGGGCTATCATTAGCTTAAAATCAAGGAGTATGATGTAAGCAAGATAGCCTTGGGACTCGTTATGGGCATTACGAGTTCCTATTCATGCCATTCGGACTGACCAATGCTCCAGTTACATTTATGGATCTTATGAAAAGGGTCTTCAAAGAGTATCTGGATCAGTTTGTCATAGTATTTATGAATGGCATTTTGGTTTATTCCAAGAGTGAAGAGGTACATGAGGAGCACCTCAGGATAGTGTTGCAAACACTGAGGGAGAAGGAACTTTATGCCAAATTCAGCAAATGTGAATTATGGCTTCACGAAGTAATTTTCCTTGGATATGTGATATCAAAAAAAGGGGTGCATGTTGATCCAAAGAAAATTGAAGCGGTGGTGAATTGGCATGCATCGAAGATAGTGGCAAAAGTGAGAACTTTTCTGGGTTTGGCAGGGTATTATAGGAGATTTATGTAAGGATTTTCTATGATAGCTGCTCCAATGACTATGTTATTGAAAAAGAATCATAAATTTATCTAGAGTGAGGAATGTCAGAAGAGCTTTGAGGAGCTTAAGCATAGATTGACCAGTGCACCAATCTTGACCTTGCTTATGGGAGATAAGGGTTATACAGTATATAGTGATGCTTCAAGTTGGGTTGTGTATTGATGTAAGGAGACAAGGTGATAGCCTATGCCTCGCAGCAACTAAAACCTTATAAACTGAATTACCCGAACAATGATTTGGAATTGGCAGTAGTAATTTTTGCTTTAAAGATTTGGAGACATTAGTTGTATGGGTTTCAAACGAAAATTTTTACAGATCATAAAAGTCTTAAGTATTTATTGACCCGAAAGGAACTGAAATTGAGACAAAGAAGGTGGTTAGAGTTGCTCAAGGATTATGACCTATTGATTGACTACCATCAAGGAAAGGCAAATGTGGTAGCAGATGCCTTGAGTTAGAAATCCCGTATAGCTCATGTTCGAAAAGTTTATCTGCCGTTATTGGAAGAAATGGAGAAGCTTAGAATAAGCTTGAAATAGGAGGAACCAAATTGTAATTTTGCTAATTTCAGAGGGAGAACGATGCTCAGGGAAAAAGTTAAGGAGTTACAAGCACAGGATGTAGAATTGAGTAAATCTGAGAAGAAATTCAGAATGGTAAGAAATCTGAAGTGGTAGTGAGGGATGATGGACTTATAGTTGTCGAAAACAGAATTTGTATTCCGAATGTCAAAGAAGTAAAGGATGAAATACTGGATGAGGCACACAATGCACCTTATGCCATGCACTCAGGTAGCACCAGGATGTACAGAGATCTGAAAGAGCATTTCTGGTAGAAAGGCATGAAGAGAGATGTACTGGAATGTGTGAACAAGTGTCTAGTGTGTCAGCAAGTCAAGGCTGAACACCAGGAACCTTCTAGCAAGTTAAGGTCATTTTCCATTCCTAAGTGGAAGTAGGAACGGGTGACCATGGATTTTCTGATGGGTTTTGCCCAAGACCAGTAGGAAGCATGATGCTATATGGGTCATTATTGATCAGTTGACGAAGTTAGCCCATTTTCTGGCAATTAAACAAACTGACTCTCTGCATGTACTAACAAATAAGTATATTGATGAGATAGTGAGATTGCATAGGATTCCAGACTCTATAGTTTCTGACAGAGATCCTTAGTTTACTTCAAGATTTTGGGGAAGCCTACAAGAGGCTCTAGGAACCAAGTTAAATTTAACACTGCTTTTCATCCTCAAACAGATGGCCAATCTGTGAGGACCATTAGGACCCTTGAAGGAATGCTCAGGGCATGTGTGATGGATTTTAGGGGCGCTTGGGATGAACACTTTCCATTAATCGAATTTGCTTATAATAATTCATATCATTCGAGCATTTAGATGGCTCCTTATGAAGCACTGTATGGAAGGAGATGTAGAACTTCGATATGTTGGGATGAAGAAGGAGAGAGGAAATTGATAGGGCCAGGGTTGCTTCAGATGATAGTTGACAAGGTTAATTTGGTTAAGCAACAGCTTAAGGCAGCACAAGATAGAATGAAAAGTTATACTGATGCACACTAGAAGGAAATGGAGTATAAAGTCAGTGAGAAAGTCTTTCTTAAGACATCTCCTTGGAAAGGAGTTATGAGATTTAACAAGAAGGGCAAGTTGAGTCCAAGATATGTGGGTCCTTATAAGATTGTACAGAGGATCAGACCGCTAGCATACAAGTTGGTGTTGCCACCAGAATTGTCACAGATACATAACGTCTTTCATGTGTCCATTTTAAGGAGTTACAGATCGGATCCTTCCCATATTATTTAGACCACTGAGGTTCAGTTGAGGGATGATTTGGCCTATAAGGAAACTCTAATGGAGATCTTGGACACTAAAGAGAAGGTCCTCAGGAATAAGACAATTTAGCTAATCAAAGTCCTGTGGAGAAACCATTCTGTGGAAGAGGCCACTAGGAACCTTTGGAAGTCATGAAGGAGAAGTACCTATACCTCTTTAACGATTGAGATAAGAATTTTGAGGACGAAATTTTTTTAAGAGGGGAGAAATGTTAGCCCCTGAATTTTTTTCTTGATAAATAAGCATGATTAGATTAATTTTAAGGTCTTGCTAGATTAATTTATGTTGGAATTAATTAGCATGTTAATGTGAGTGAGATTGTATGACATAGGTTAATTGAATTAAAGTGTTAGGGTGGTAAGATTGCATGAGGGGCCTTATTGGAACATCACTTAAGTTGTAAAGTCTTAAGGCATTAAAGGAAGGGTATAAAAGGGGAGAAAAAATTTGTTGTCTTGCATTTGGAAGAAGCTAGAAACGTGAATGAGAAAAGAGAGAAGAGAGAGAAGCACGAAAAAAGAGAGAAAGAAGAGAAAAGAAGGGAGGTCATCTAGGTTTCAATTTTTCTTAGTCTTTAAGAGGGATTTTGGGGTTGAGCAAGAAGGGAAAAAGGAAGAGGAAGGTTAAAGCTTCAATTAAAGCTAAGAAACTCATTGTTTGGTGAAGATTCAAGGTAAGTTGGTGTTTTAATATTTGGATTTTGGGAAGGGATTTGGTTCAAAAAGCGTATAAAATGCATAGGTATAAGTATTCTAGGATGAATTTCATGCATAGGTTTCTTTGGGTTTTCCAATTGGAGTTCATTTTTGAATGGGGATTCTTGCTAATGTTGAAGGAAGGCAAGAGAGGCAAGAGGAGAGACATCCTTGAGCAAGTTGTCAAGCAAGGAGACTAAGGTGGGTTACATTTTTATAATTGAATAATAAGCCATTAATGTTTCTTTCAAGAAAAGGAAATAAATGTTTTCAACTACTTGTAAATGTGCATTTATTGTTCTTTAAATTCTTTGTGAAAGTGATACATGTTATGTGTATAAATTTTGTGGATGAACTACGAAACAAAAATGGAAATGATTTTGAAAGGATACCAAGTATATGAAATCAAGTTTCAAAAAATGTGCCAATTGGGCAAACTGCTTTCCGTTCATGAATTACATGTTATTTGGGTTTGATGTAGTCCATTTAAGAATGTCACGTGCACGTTGACTAAGTTAAAGGCTTCTCCCACTGCTCGCTAGTGGCATAGAGCTCCTTCATAGACTCCCTCAAGTTTACGACTACACAGGACCATTATGTGAAAATTTGTAGTTCATCATGTTTATGGATCTGCCCAAACCATTATTATGTGCTTATGTGTTTACATGTGATGACAAGTTTGATGATTGTTTGACTTATGCAAGTTGAGAAATTAATGTTGTATAGATTTTCATGAAAATTTGTTATGATCATGAGGGTTTTCAAGGGATTTTGCTTATTACCGATTATAATACTGTTACCCACGAGCTTTAAGCTCACCCCCATTCCTTCCCATCTACAAGCGATGAGCAAGATATCGAGTGATCGAGTCGAGAGTCAAGGCATCACTCCAATTTGCATATTTTGTTTTTTTTGAAGTTAGATCATGTAAGACAAGACTTTAGTTGCATTTTGAGAAATCATAATTCCTGTAAAGTTGGTATTTTTGGATTATGATGTAAGGTGGCTCGAAATGCCCACTAAAGCATTTGTAAAACTTTATTCTTTTGATGTTGTTGAAGTGTGAATGGTGCATGGATGATGTGAGTTCAAAATTAGATATACGTGAAGAAGCAATCAACTTAAGTTGATGATTTTGGAACATAAATCGTTGATATATATATGTATGCATAAGCGAGATACTATGGAAAGGAAGATAGGAATTATAACTAATTAGATGTAGTTGAAGGTGATGAGACAAATGAGTTAAGATTTGAGAGTTTAATGAAATCATTTTGGTAGCTGAATGGTTATGCTCAGAACATTCCAATTTGCATAGTGCAAAATTTCAAGTTTTTCATAAGGGAAAAATTTGTGTTTTGACTTTAGGGCCAAACTCTAGATTGATCTAGGATGAATTTGACAAGTTGTCTTCATGGAATATAGCTTGTCTTTCTAGCTTTCCAACCCTATAAAGTATGAAATTTTTGGATATCGGAGTCAAAAGTTATGCCCCTTATACGTGGAGATGCTCAGGAGTATAGGACATATCGTCTGGTGATGACATGTTGTCTGGTGAGGATGCGTCATCTGGTGAGGACTTATCATCTAGTGAAGACGTATTGTCTTGACATGACGTGTCATCTGGTGAGGATGCTTCGTCTTATGAGGATGCTTTATTTAGTAAGGACGTATCATCTGGTGAGGACGTATTGTCTGGTGAGGACATTTTGTCTGGTGATGACGCTTCGTCTGGTGCGAACGCTTCGTCTAGTGATGACGACATATTGTCTGGTGCCTTACTTGTCTGACCCTATTGTCTGGTCGCATTTTTTTCCTTGTAGATGATCGAATTTCACTTCAGAGTCTTCACGGAAGTTGTAGATCTAGAATTTTTATTTCAAAAAGTCTAATAAGGACCCCAATATAAAGGTTTTCTAGAAAGTTATGCTAATTCTCCCAAGAGAGGTACAATGTGATTGAGAACATAAACATACTTGATTCTTTTGGCCATAACTTCATCACTCGACCTCCAAATGAAGTGATTCTTAAA
>JANSVA010000218.1:5147975-5165602 GCA_025504915.1 Erythroxylum reticulatum | reverse complement strand
TTACTCGATTTTCGAAGCATCGGTTTTCAAAAACAAATTTCTACCCTCTCATGCAAAAATTTAGAATTTTCGGATTATGTTGAATTTTACAGATTAATCAAAGAAAGTCAACTAGACGGAAATTATGAACATGCTCCCGTATTTTGGTGTGTCTTGACCTAGAGAGATCCGGTTAAGGTGATTGTTGATTCACTTTATTAACCTAGAGTCATGGAATTACATTTTACTTTAGGAATCGGTTTTATTTATGGGCCCTAAGCAGATCATTTCTTTTTAATTGAGAAAGATTAGGGTGAATCTCACGAGATCTGTTCGGATGACATTAAAATAAGTTTGTTTATGAGTCAACAAGTGGTGGGGAATTCCTCCCTCGTGAGTTCCATGTCTAGATGTCACGTAGGACATCAGACCCATGACTCATCAGGGAGGGGTTCCAACAGTAGAAGTCGTTGCATACCTTGATTAAGCAATAATATACACTATTGAAATTGCTGCATACTCTTTTCAAGTTGCTACATACCTAACTGAAACTAAGGATCGTTAGTAGTAAAGGTCTTGATAAATTCATCTACAGATGTACCTAAACTATAAAAGGAGTCTCCTTGTGCTCCTTGTGGCTTTGATTGATATTGTTGTGCTCCTTGTGACCAATTATAGAAGTAATTATGCTACCTATTCCCTTCGTAACTTAAGTTAGGATGAACCCTCTAGCCTGGGTTATATGTCTATGAGTATAGGTTTTATTGATTAGGCAAGTTCCCTCTGGAAGCATTCACATACTCCATACTTCCCTCTTGTACTGCTAGGCACTCATTAGTCGAATGACTTATGTTTGAATATATCTCGAATGTTTTTACTTGTGCTTGTCCAACTGCAATTTGTGTAATAAAAGATGTTAGCTCATCTAAACGATGTTTGATAAACGAAGTACTTACATCGTTTACATCTAAAAAATTGTTACGAGTTCTGAATTGTTGAGTGTTGTCGGGCTTTCTCGCAAGGAGAATCCTAGCTTCATTGGGAGATATGGGGAAGTGATTCATTTCAATATTTTTGATGCCATGAAACATCCTCCTAATGTTCACTGTGTTTTTTCTGTTGCTATGATTGATCCTTTGGTGCAAGAAATGTTTAAATTAAGTTGTAAGGATCATTTGGAAATGGTTTTGACTGAGGAATTGAACGTAGAAGCCAACATGGATGTTGAAATGGGAGAGGAGCTAATGGAAGCGACAGTCACTTTGGAATCATTGGAAAACTCTCCAAAAAGCTATGATTTGGCTTCTATGAAACTATCGAAATCTAGTCAAAAGTTGTTACCTTCTGATGTGTAGGCACCAGAATTGGAATTGAAGTCACTCCCTACTCCCTACACACATCAAATATGCTTATTTAGGAGATAAACGAACTCTTCCAATCATCATTTTGGTGGAGTTGACTTTAAACCAAGAGGAGAGGCTGTTTCAAAGGATGAGAGAGCTTAAGCAAGCCATCGGGTGGATTATATTGCAGATATCCAATAGATAAGACCATTTATTTGCATGCACCATATTTTGTTGGAGGAGGAGGAAAAATCCACAAGGCAAGCTCAACTTATACTGAATCCTCCAATTATGGAAGTTGTGAAGATGAAGTTGCTGAAGCTTCTCGATGCCGAGGTTATCTACCCGATCCCCGACAGTAAGTGGGTAAGTCTTATCTAGGTGGTTCCAAAGAAGTCTGGAATCACCATAGTGACAAATCAGGGAGGTGAGTTGGTTCCCACCTAGGTGTGAATGGGGTGGTGAGTATGTATTCATTATTGAAAGTTAAATTATGTAACTTATAAAGACCATTTTCCCCTTCCTTTTATTAATCAGATGCTTAAGAGATTGGTTGGCTATGACTATTATTGCTTTCTAGTTGTCTTTTTAGGTTATCTTTAAATTCCAATTGCATCAGAAGATTAGGACAAGACCACATTTACATGCCTCTTTGGCACATTCACTTACTGAAGAATGCCATTTGGATTACCACGCTCCAAAGGTGTATAGTAAGAATTTTTTTGAATATGTTGAGAAGATTATTGAGGTATTCATGAATGATTTTAGTGTATATGGATCTTCTTTTGATGAATGTCTTGAGAATCTTTCCATTATCCTAGAAAGATGCATAGAAATTAACTTTGTATTGAATTAGGAAAATTGTCATTTTATGGTGGATCAAGGTATAGTTTTAAAGCATGTTATTTTTGTTAAGGTACTGAGGTAGAAAAATCTAAGGTTGATCTTATTTCTTCTTTGCCTTACCCCTCCACTATGAGGGAAGTACGTTCTTTTCTTGGACATGTAGGTTTTTATTGAAGGTTCATTAAGGAATTTTTGAAGATAGCTGCACCACTATGTAAGATCTTATATCAAGATATCTCCTTTGAGTTCGATGAGAAGTGTAAGGAAGCATTCAACAAACTTAAGGAGCTTCTGACATCCCCACTGGTGATTCAACCACCAGATTGGAACCTCCCCTTCGAGTTTATGTGTAATGCAAGCGATTATGCAATGGGGGCAGTTCTAGGACAAAAAATGATAAAAGATTTACATGCCATATACTATGCTTCCAAAACTCCAAACCAACACAATTAAATTGTTCAACTACTGAAAAATAACTCTTATCTTTTGTTTTTGCTTTGGAAAAATTTCAATCGTATTTGCTTGGTGCTAAGGTGATTGATTAATCTGACCATGTAGCTTTATAATACTTGCTTACAAAGAAGGAAGCAAAATTGAGGCTAATCAAATGAATTCTTCTCCTTCAGGAATTCGACTTGTAGATCAGAGATAAGAAGGGGCAGAAAACGTGGTGGTAAACCATCTCAACCATTTAGTAAAGGAAGAAGATGATATCCTATTGAGAGAAACCTTTCCGATGAGCAATTATTTTCTATCGATGCAACACCACCATAGTATGTAGACATTGTCAATTATTTAGTTACTAACAAATTACTTGTTAGTTAGTCAATGGCTCAGAGGGATAAGCTACGAAGGGAAGCGAAGTATTATGTATAGGATGACCCATATCTTTAGAGGAACTGCGCAGATTAAGTTATCAGAAAGTGTGTAACAAAAAATGAAATATCCTCAAATTTAGCCTTATGTCATTTGTATACATGCAAAGGACATTTTTGGAGTGAAACGAATGACTCGTAAAGTTCTAGAGGGAAGTTTCTACTAGCTAACATTGGTCAAAGATGCATATACCTTCTATAAATCCCCGTGATAGATGTCAACAGTTAGGCAACCTATCCTGTATGGATCAATTGTCATAAACTCCTTCAATTTTTTGAGAGATTTTTTATGTTTAGGGCATTGAATTTATGGGTCCTTTCCCTCTATCTTTTGGCTTTACTTATATATTGCTTGCAATTGATTATATTTCTAAATAGGTAGAAGACAAAGCCACCAGGACTAACGATGCAAAGGTTGTTGCAGATTTTGTTAAGGCTAACATTCTTTCTAGGCTCAGGTGTAACATCCCATTACCCACATTGAGGCTAGAACATTATATATATAAGAAATTTTTTAGAGATTAGAAAATACATTTCATGCTCGTGCATTAGATGATGTGCACATACATGTGAAAAATGAATTTTTTTCACATGAAAATAATTGTATATGTATTCATTGACAATTTCTACGTACAATTGATTTATATATGTGAAAGGTGATTTTTATTGAGAATTTTGGTTTATTTGTATCGAAAACCAAAGTGGAGTGTATAAATTGTCGATTTAGATTTTTTAGGAAATTTTAGGAAAATTTTCCGAAATTGTTGATTATTATTGTACTAGGAAAATTGTCACTTGGCTAGTAAATTGATTGATGAAAATAGAAATAAGAAACAAATGATATTGAAGAATTTTTTTAAATTGACTTTAGAAATTATTGAGAAAATGACTTTGAAAATTTAAAGATGACTTTAGAATTTACGAAATAAGATGATATTGAAAATTTTAGAGATAATTGGAATGAAAAGTTGGAATTATGGGACTAGTTCAATAAGAATTAGTTAGTTAGGAAACTCGTTAAGGTCTTAGAAATTGAACAAGTGTCCAAGTCGAAAGTCATGTTTTTCTTAACTTTGAAAGACCAAATGCTTTACTCTTCTCTTCATCTCTCCTTCGTAGCTTTCTTCTTCAAGTTCTTTCTTTTACATAGAGTTTTTCATGAAACCTCCACCAAAGTTAAAAAGCTTGTTTTCATCTATCTTTTGTTGCTTCCAACTTCGTTTTTCTTTCATTGCCCCAAAGAAAAACCGAAACTTACCAACCTCTACAATGGTGTACGTGAGTTGCATAAAGTTTAGGCCTTCTTGAGTTTTCAAAAAATTTGGAGTTTTACCAAGTAAGTATCTTGTTAATCCTTTAGAGTTGTTGGCTTATGAAACAAAAATGGTGATTAGTTGATATTTAATAATCATAACAAAAATAGACATTTGTTTTCACATTCACTGTGAATATAGTATGAAAATTTGGATGTGTTGATTTTCGGATTTGATGATCATTTTTTTCATATTCACCATGAATGATTGTTGGAGTTAAAAGATCATCGGAAACGTGTGTAATTAGGTACAGAAATTTTTTTGAAGAAAACAAAAGTGAAGGTTCTATTTCTCTTCACTGTATATATATATACAGGAAAATTTTAGAGATTTGAGGATGAACAAAAAAATAAATTTAGAGTTAAAGAATAGATATATGGTGATGTTTGGGAATGAGAATGAATAATTGAAAATTAGATTTTAAGGAAGAAATGAAGAGAATGTAGAAATTTAATGTGCAGAAAAAATGAAAGTGAGATAGTGCAGTAAAATGGTGATTTGCGAGAATGAATTTTTCTACTTTAATGATGTGTTTTAATCTAGATTTTGGAGTTGTTTGTGAATGATTTTAGTTGAATGGAAGTAAAAAAATGAGAGTAGAATCAAATTGAAAATGTTAGATAGAGAAAAACAAAAGAAGAAGATGGACAAAATGCAGAAAAAGAAGGAGAGTGCAGGAAAATGAAGAACATGTGTGGAGATTTTCTGGTTTTCGATATTTGGTGTTAATTCTTGGTTTTGATATATTTTTGTTTGTCTTCATTTGAATGGAGGTCAAGTATGGAGTTGAGATGAGCTAGACAAGATGGTTTAAAAGAAAAGAAAGAAGAAGAAAATTTTATGGGTTTTGGAAAATGAAGAAGAAGCACAATCGTGACTTCTATGGCTAGAAACAGTTCGAACCTCCCTTGATTTATTTTACTATAACTTCTTCTCCTGACCTCCAAATAGCTTGAGACTTCAACCGACAAACTAGAAACACATTTTTTTACATCCCCACCAAAAATTATAACCATCTGAAATCATTTGGGAGAGATTCAGTGATAAATTTGAGATGAAAATGATGAATAGTTCAGAAAATTTGACTAATGGAGTATTTTCACTAAACATGCTTTGGTATTTTGACAATATCTTGTTCCGTAGTTACCCGAATGGGGTGATTTTTAATTTGGATTAAACTAGAAACATATGGATACAATTATAAGAAAAAATTAAATTTGAATTATATCATTAAATTTATTGAAATTTATCTTGAAGTTCAATTTTGGCTTAGGCTATAGCACTACCCGTGATGGAAATTATGTCGTATTGTTATCAAATAAACTATATTGATGTAGGTCGAATCAGACAAAGTTGTCTTCACTGAAGTTGTATATTATTTGCTTAAATTTCAATTCGTATAAATTTTGTAATTTTTGGATAGTGGATTTGAGAGATATGAGTTGTACATCTTTTAGTGCATGATCATACACTAGCCAAAATTTTGAATGTTCTCAGTCCGAATTATTTGGAGCATAACTTTCAAAATACTGAACCAATTTGAATAATCTTGATGTCATTAGAAACTTAATAGATAGGATAACAAATTTCTAGAATAAATTATTGCCAAAGACTTCATTTTCAATGTAAGAGTGATCATGTATAGTAGACCCGAAGGTATGTTTTAGGAAAAATCTAAATTGATGAAATTAGTTATGAACTTCGATGTTAATGGTTTTATTTAGGTATAAACCATAACTATAAATGATACTTATGTGAGTTTGGAAATATGAATGTTTACATGACAAGAATAATAGAGCGATACCTAGGATTGTTATGAACATGTATTATACGTATTTCATATACATACATGGACATTAACAAACACTTATAATTATGCAAAAGTGTGATATGTGTATATTGCTTGATATATAGGAGCAATTGGAAAGTCAAAATCCATACGTTGCCATAACTTCAAGGGAATAGCTTCGGGATCAATATATGAGTAACCTATACGGTTTCACTCAATTATTTATTTACTTTAGAATTGGTTTTGAATGATGATATGAATGTGATTTGATTATATTGATGCTGGACAATGAAGGTCCGAGACTTAATGCATGAATGTTATATTGAAGTACTATTTGTATATGAATGTGAGAAACTAAGTGCTTGTTGACATGATTGATTGATTATGAGATATGCATTTCAAACATGAATGCATGATCAGATAATGAGAACTGTGACCTGAGTAGCCACCGAAAACAAACTTAAAGCTCCAAATGTGATTAAAAGCTAAAGGCTCACTATGAAAAATGAGCCATGTATCCCCAACGAATAAGGGACAATATAAATGAGCCTAGTATCCACAATAGATATGAGACAATTTAGGCACTCGATCATTACAACTTAATAATTAGAAAAGAATCATATGAGCATTTCATATACATTTTAATAAGTATGTTTGATTGTTTGAAATGCAAAATTGTCTTACCCTTAAGTGAGAATGTTATATGTGATAATTTATGCAAAATGCAAATATGTGAATTATATGTTATATGTGATGTGTTGCATGAATTGAGTGAACCATCGATGATGGTTACCTCATTGAGTTTGCAAAATTCACCAAAATTGCAACGTTGATTTTTTTAGGACTAAGAGACGACTTTATCTACTAAGAGACGCTACAAGAAGTATAGTCTTGTACTTTTGGGGAAAAAGAAGAAATGGCTTAAAGGTCGATCAATTGAGATTGGAAGATTAGATAGATCTTTTTGTGTATTTCCTCTTTCGTGTAGTGTATTTTGTATTTGGATAGGATGATGTTCACATTCGGATGATATTGAAAGCTCTTAATGTAAATATTTGGTTTTATGAACTGAAAGGAGAAATTTGTGTTTTAAATTATGGTGTTTTTCATTATGATGTCTTATAAGGAAATAAAGAATGATGATGTCATATTAAGTGAATGTTGTGATTGAATGCAGCGCATCATTATCACAAGTTATGTATTGAAATGTCCTCAGGGTATTCCGGTTCGTACTTTATGGTAGTGGGGGTGTTACATTTTTGGTATTGGAGCATGGTGTGGCATCCATAAGGACATATAGGAATTTTAAGCATGAAATATCATTAGAAATGCAGATGATGATTGAAGTTATTTTTTATTAGAGGTTATCCTCCATAGGTGATCATATAGGACAGTTAGATGAACTTGGATCTATAGGAGTGAGTATAGAGTCTTCGGTACCTCGACTAGAGGAGATGCCCCCTAGAGTTCCCAAGAGAAGGGAGAGGAGGTACGATAGGTTGTAACAGTAGGGGCTATGGACTTCTACAGAAGCACAGACCCAGTGGAGGCTAGAAAGGACATAGAGAGTTTTCGATTAGATAGACTGAGAGCCAGACAAGAATTTTAACTATACAATGTCCTTACTGCAAGGACCAACTTACCAATGGTGGAAGACTATCCCAGGAAATACCACCAGGCCTTGCAACCTAAAGTGGGAAGACTTCCTAAAGGTCTTCAAGGAGAACTACATGATAAAAATCTAGTTGGACAAGAAGATGAAAGAGTTCCTAAATCTGAAGCAGGGTAGGATGCCAGTGGCAGAGTATAAGATCATGTTCAACGAGTTAATGGGATATACTACTACTTTGATTCCTATCGTAGAAGATAAGTGTATAAGATTCAAAGATGGGCTGAACATGGAGATCAAGACAAAACTAGCGATCTCCAACCTGAGTAGTTTCACTGAGTTGAGAGCTGCTTTGATCAAAATTGAGTAACTACTGAAAGAGGGACAAAAAAAGTCTAGGAAATGGTCCAAATTAAAGAGGTCCAATTAGAATCAGTGTAGTTTTGGCAAAAGATTTAGTAAATGCCAAAACTGAGCTTTCAAACCACTGGCTAGATCAAGACAGTTAGGATCCAGACAAAGTGGTGGTTTTGTACAGTCTGGTAGTAGAAGAGGTACAACATAGAGTCAGTTACCCCCTTCTGAGTATTATGGGAAAAGGCACGGTGGTGAGTGCTAAAGTAGTGGGAACTCAGTCTAGCATAAGTCGCAGATCTAAGACTGAAGCTACAATCCAGTAGAGTTGAAGCAGTGGGACTAGACAAAGAGGCCTTGGGAGAGGCAGAGTGAACTCTGAAAGTCCTTCTGTCAGGACTGAGGGGCGGAGCAATCGACCGCAATCTCAGAACTGAGTGTATGCCATGACCAGGTAAAAGGCTCAGGACTCTCCGAATGTCATTGCAGATGCGTTACTTATTTATGATCATGAAGCATTTGCATTGTTATATCCAAGATCTATACATTCCTTTATTACACCGCATCTGGCATTGAAGCTGCATTGTGATAAAGAGTTATTGCAGTATGGATTAGAGGTAAGTACACCAATAGGTAGTAGTACAACAAGAGAAGAGGTCTACAAAAGATGCTTGATTCGGATTGATCAAGCAGAATTAGAGGTAGGCTTGATTATACTACAGCTGAGAGAGATAGATATTATCCTAGGCATGGATAGCCTCATTGCTCATAGGGCTATAATGATGTGAGGATTATCTAGCCTATGTCATTGATGTTAAAGATGAGCAAAACGTGTAGGACATTCTCGTGGTTAGGGAATTCTTAGATGTGTTTCCCACCGAGCTATCTGGTTGACCTCCAGATCAAGAGACGAAGTTTTCAATTGATTTAGTTCCGGGTGCAGCTCTTATATCCATTCCTCCATATAGGATTGCACCTAAGGAATTAAAGAAGTTGAAGGCTCAACCACAAGAGTTACTGGAAAAGGGTTTTATTAGGCCCAGTAATTCTCCTTAGGGAGCTCCAATTTTGTTTGTAAAGAAGAAAGATGGGACTTTGAGGTTATGCATCAATTATAGGCAACTGAATCAACTGACAGTGAAGAACAAATACCTATTGCCTATAATTGATCATTTGCTTGATCAGTTGCAAAGAGCTCAGGTATTCACTAAGCTGGATTTCAGATCAGGGTACTATCAGTTGAAGATAGTAGAGACTAATGTACCTAAAGTGCATTCAAGAGCAGGTATGGGAACTTCAAGTTTTTAGTAATGCCATTTGGGTTAACTAATGCCTCGGCAACATTTATGGCCTTGATGAATAAGGTGTTTCAGCCCTACCAGGATTGCTTTGTGATAGTGTTTATCAATAATATTTTGGTGTATTCAAAGAATAGAGAAGAACATGCCACATATTTGAGGGTAGTACTACAGATTATGAGGGAGAAACAATTGTATGCCAAATTCAGTAAGTGTGAATTTTGGCTAGATCAAGTAGTGTTTCTGGGACATATAGTGACTAGAGAAGGCATACGAGTAGATCTAAAGAAGATAAAGGCATTGATGAATTGGGAAGCCCTGAGGAATGTGTTTGAAATTCAAAGCTTCCTAGGATTGGCCAGATATTACCCGAGATTTGTGAAGGGGTTTTCCTTAACCTCATCCCCTTTGACAAAACTTATAAGGAAGAATGTAGTATTTAGATGGAATGAGGAATGTCAGAAGAGCTTTGAGGAGCTGAAGCATCGGTTGACCACGACATCGATGTTGACTATTCCATTAGAGACCAGAGGATATGTGGTATATAGTGATGCTTCACATCAAGGATTGGAATGTGTATTGATGCAGTATGGGAAGGCGATTGCGTATGCATCGAGACAATTAAGGTCTCATAAGATTAACTATTTGATACATGATTTAGAGCTTACTATAGTTGTCTTTTCTCTAAAGACATGGAGACACTATCTATATGCAGAGACATTCCAGATTTATATAGATCATAAGAGTTTGAAGTATCTGTTGAGTCAAAAGGAGTTAAACATGAGACAAAGAAGATGGATTGAGTTATTAAAGGATTATGATTACACGATTGAGTGCCACCTAGGGAAAGCTAGTATGGTGGCTGATGCTTTGGGCAGAAAGTCTAATACTAGTGTAGTTCAAATTCAGTTATCGAGGTTACCAAACTTGATTCATTTAAGAGCTCTAAATGTGGAATTGAATCTGGAGCATTGATCACTACACTAAAGTTGAGATCGATGTTACAAGATAGAATTAGAAAAGTATAGAGGAAAGATCTTAATAGGGTGAAGCTTATATAGAAAGTGAAGATGGGTCCAAATTTCAAGTCTGAGTTGAGGGATGAGACATTTTGGTTGAAATAGAGGCTGTGTGTGCCTAATGTGGATGATCTGAGGAAAGAAATTCTAGAGGAAGCTCATATGGCCGCCTATGCTATGTATCTTGGTACTACTAAGATGTATAACACATTGAAGCAACATTTCTGGTAGCTCGAAATGAAGAAGCACATGGCAGAGTATATTTCTAAGTGTATGACATGCCAGCAGGTTAAGGCTAAGCATCAGACTCCAGTAGGGAAGTTACATTCGTTGCCTATTCCAGAGTGGAAATTGAAACAAATTACCATAGACTTCATTATAGGATTGCTTAAGACTCCGACGCAGAATGATGTTATAGGGGTTGTAGTGGACCGATTGACTAAGTTAACCCATTTCTTAACAGTGAGAGAGAATAACTCATTAGATCAGTTGGCCCAGAGATAAGTGAATGAAGTGGTTAGACTGAATAGGGTTCTAGTGTCTATTGTATCAGACAGGGATCTTAGATTTACTTCAAGATTCTAGAAGAGCTTATAGTCTACTATAGGTACTAAGTTGAACTTCAGTTACTAAGTTGAACTTCAGGTACTAAGTTAAACTTCAGTACTGCATTTCATCCTCAAATAGATGGACAAAGTAAGAGGATAATACAGAATGTTGAGGATATGCTCAGAGCTTATGCATTAGAGTTTCAAGGAGCTTGAGATCAATATATAACACTGATAGAATTTACTTACATTAACCATTATCACAGTAGTATTAGAATGGCACCATATGAGGCACTCTACAGTATAAAATGTCGGTCACCACTATATTAGGATGAAGAGGGCTTGAGATTGGTTGAAGGCTTGGAATTGATACAAGACATGGTGGATAAGGTGAAATTGATCCGAAGCCAAATTAAAACAGCTCAAGATAGACAAAAGAGTTATGTGGATTAACATCGATGGGATATGGAATACAGTGTAAGAGAAAGAGTGCTTATCAGAGTGTCACCTTGGAGAGGAGTATTGAGATTCGGTAAAAAGGACAAATTGAGCCCTAGGTACATTGGTCCTTATGAGATCAATGAGAGGATAAGACCTTTGGCATATAAGTTAGCTTTACCAAATGAAATATCTCAATTGCATAATGTGTTTCATGTGAGTATGCTGTTGAACCCCATTTCAAGTGACCAACTATCCGGAATATCATAAGACATGAGCGTATCGTCCTATAGGATTTTTTCCATGGAATCTCTTTAGCCATCATCGGTTCATCCTCATTCTCATGACATCTCAAACCACAAAGGGCGAGCCCACACAAATCAAAAACTGGAATCATAACTTGATTATTTTAGAAAAAAATTATAGCTCTATGTCTCTAGTTTATTTTGTAATAAAAATCATCTCATTCAGAGCTCTACAAATTAAGATATAATTAAAATAGAAAAGTATGTTCATAACCAATTCATTCTCCTCCAACTGATTCCCTCACTTTCTTTCCATCATTCTTTTTCAACCCAACTCCAAAGACTACCAAGTTTTATGGAAGGATAGAGGAATGTGTTATAAATCCAATTCTTTAAGAATCAGGTCATTTGGAGGTCAGATAACAAAGATATGGTCAAAAGAGTCAACCATGTTCAGAGCTGAAAAACTTCGGGTGGAGAAACATTGGAGAGGTTGCAAGGTGCGATGGCACCTTTCCTTAGTGAGATCACACCTGAGGATACTCCCAGGGTGTGGTCATACCTTTCCTTGGGATGATTGCACCCGAGGTTGGAGAAGTGATGCGATCACACTCGAGGCTTTTATATGTCATATGGAACATCCCTAATTTATAATGATCATATCTCTCAACTCTGATGTTGAAAAATTCATACCTTATACTGTTGGAAAGCTAAGAGGATAATCTACAACTCTTATGAGAAAACTTTGTCTAATTCTACTTAGATTGATATAGTTTGTCCTTTTAAGATTGAAAAAAAATTATACACCTATGAAAGCTTAAAAAATGGAATACCTCTTCATATCAATTCAACTACTAAGTACTTTTCGTTAAAATCTTGAATCTCACCTCAAATGATTCATCCCATACAACCCTTCCAATCTCTAACATGCTATTCTAAAACAAACAACAATTTGCAATCTCAACGAAGAAGAATATGCACATACACATTCCACTTCCACAACTATCATACTTAGCCTTTTAAATAACGTAATCATACACAAAAGGAAATCCTCAATTTCTCATTCTCATTATTAAGCAAAGAAAATACTAGAACAAGCTTCACTTATATATCAACACACACATCACTAACTTAAAACAAATTACAGAGGATGCTCATGTTTGATATGCCTATAAAACTATCTAAAATGTTAACTAACTTAATACAAAAGTCTCTAACTATCTTAGAGTTTCCAATGCCTTGCAAGGATTGCTAACCATCTCATTTTGTCCCTGAGGAGGGAATAGTGGGGTAAGCTATGCAGCTCAGTGGCTAATATATTTATAGCCATCGACAATTGACCACAAATTCAAGCATATGTATATATATATCCAGCAATTCAAACATTCTCTATCTAATTTAGCAATTCAAGCATTCTAACAATTAAAGCATTAATCAATTTAGATCAAAACTCATAATACATAACATAGGCTTTAGCCATTAAATATAAAACTCAAATGCGTCATACTTGATAATTCAAGGATGTAATGCACAAACAAATGGCTCGCAGGTTTCATGAAAACAGAATAGAGAAATCGAAGTTTACACCATGAATAGAATGAGTCCATTTTTGGAGCTTATTACCACAAATGGGCAGTTAGGAGAGGGTTCTTGTCGACTTGCACGTGAAGAGCAGAATGGTTCCACTCTCACTTAAACAAAGGCACATAATCATGCTCAAATCATTTTATCATATGCTAATCCTTTCATGCTTTTTCTTCTTTTCATTTATACAAATTATTATAACCTTTTTCAAGGTATAGCATAGTAATCAATCATTAAGCAATTTCCATCATTCACAAGCAAGTCAAATTCAAGCAACAGAAATGGGGAAGAATTTGCTCAATTTCACAATAACCATAAATACATTACCTACCTAATTTGCTTGCAAAAATCCCAATCAAGCTTGCCTTTCATCTTGATCTTAAATATGGTTCTCTTGGTTTCCTAAAACAACCAATTTCCCATTCAATCCACATTCACATGTAAATTCATAAAACTTCATAAATCAAAAATAATAAAATTGAACTTAAACCTAACCTACCCATAGTTCATCTAAGCTAGAAAAACTAAAACCTTAGCTTAGAAATCCAAAAATCAAGGTGGGTTTCATCTTTCTCTTCTTTCTTCCTTCATTCCCAACATAAAACCTAGTCTCTATTGAACCTTAAGGGCGAAGACTTACCTCTAACAAGTTGATTTCCTCTTCTTTTTCCTCTTCTTTCTTTTTCCTTCCAAGCTTCTCTTGCACACTCTCACGAACTCTCTCTCTTCTCCTCTCTTCTTTCACATTTTTTCTTCTCTCTTTGGCTTCTCACGACACTTCTCTCTTTCTCTCTTACTTCAAGACCATTTATTTGCTCTTTTCCCATTTTACCCTTCATTTACTTTGTCCTTCCCATTTCACCCCTTATGTTTATTAAAACTAACATCTTATACTTCTAACTCCTTAATTAACTCCTTCCAAAACTTCAAACCATTTCTGATCAGGTAATTGAATAACTTTGATAACACTTCCTTCTATAAAATGTTGCTCATTGTCTTAAGTTTCTAATGACACCAAAATTATTTAATTTGGTTTAGAAATCTGAAAGTTATACCCCAAATATTTTTGGATTGTTCTTATGTTGAAACAATATTCTAAACTCAACTTCCATCCAGAAATTGAAATTCCTAGAGACTAAATTAAAACTAGATTTCATCAGAACATTTGCATCCCTATGTATCTAGTTTACTCCAAATCAAAAATCATCTCATTTGGATAACTATAGAAAAAGTTATGGCTAAACACCAAAGCATACTCAGTGAACATGTTCCAACTACATTTTCTAGCTTTTAACTTCCAACATTTCACACATAACCCATCTAGTACCTAAACCATCTTTTCTTATTCATTTCAAATTCGATAATTCTCCTTTTCTTTACACATGAATAATCTCCAACAATCTCTCATTTAATAGTTCTAACTTCCAAGAAAAGTTTGGGGTCCAATAATGCTTTGAAGATATCGATCTAATCTGACATATGTGATACTAGCTCAAGAGATTGAGGTTGGTAATAACTTAAGCTATGTTGAAGCTGAGGAACTGAGTCATTCTATTGGTGAAAGTCTTGTGGAAGAATCACTCAACTTGGGAAGCAACTTGGGAAACGAAGGAGCATATGAGGAGGAAATATCCCCACCTATTCGAACAATCAGGTAAGAATTTTTTAGAATGAAATTTCTTTTAAAGAGAAGAGAATTGTAACATCCCATTACCAACGTTGAGGCTAGAACAGTATATATACGAGAGATTAGAAAATGCATTTCATGCTATTGCATTATATGATATGCACATACACGTGAATATTGAATTTTTGCATATGAAAATAATTGTACATGCATTCATTGACAATTTTTGGATATAATTGATTTATATATGTGAAAGGTGATTTTTATTAAGAATTGTGTTTTATTTGTATTGAAAACCAAAGTGGAGTGTATAAATTATTGATTTAGAATTTTTGGGGAATTTTAGGAAAATTTTCCAAAATTGATGATTATTATTGTACTAGGAAAAATGCAACTTGACAAGTAAATTGATGGATGGAAATAGAAATAAGAGACAAATGATATTGGAGAATTTTTTAAATTGGCTTTAGAAATTATTGAGAAAATGACTTTAAAATTTTGGATATGACTTTAGAAATTATGAAATAAGATGATAATGAGAATTTTAGAGATAACTGGAATGAAAAGATGGAATTATGGGAATAGTTCAATAAGAACTAGTTAGTTGGGAAACTAGCTAAGTTCTTAGAAATTAGACAAGTGTCCAAGTCTAAAGTCACATTTTTCTTAACTTTGAAAGACCAAGTGCTTTACTCTTCTCTTCTTCTCCTTCGTAGCTTTCTTCTTCAAGTTCTTTCTTTTACATAGAGTTTTTCATCAAACCTCCACCAAAGTTAAAAACCTTGTTTTCATCTATCTTTTTCTACTCCCAACTTCGTTTTTCTTTCATTGCCCCAAAGAAATCTGAAGCTTGCCAACCTCTATAATGGTGTATGCGAGTTGTATGAAGATTAGGGCTTCTTGAGTTTTCAAAAAATTTGGAGTTTTACCAAGTAAGTATCTTGTTAATCCTTTAGAGTTATTGGACTATGAAATAAAAATGATGATTAGTTGATATTTCATAATCATAAGAAAAATAGACATTTGTTTTCATGTTCACTGTGAATATAGTATGAAAATTTGGATGTGTTGATTTTCGGATTTGATGATCATTATGTTATATGAGATTGTAGAAATGATTGGTGGAGTTGAAAGATCATAGGAATTGTGTATAATTAGGTGTAGAAATTTTTTTGAAGAAAATAGAAGTAAAGGCTCTATTTCTCTTCATTGTATATATATATACGTGAAAATTTTGGAGATTTAAAATGAACAAAAAAATGAATTTAGAGTTAAATAATAGATATATGGTAACGTCTGGGAATGAGAATGAATAATTCAAAACAAAAGTTTGAGGAAGAAATGAAGAGAATGCAGAAATTTAATGTGCAGAAAAAATGAAAGTGAGATAGTGCAGTAAAATGGTGAATTGCGAGAATGAATTTTTCTATTTTAATGTTGTGTTTTAATCTGGATTTTGGAGTTGTTTGCAAATGATTTTAGTTGAATGGAATTCAAAAATGAGAGTAGAATCAAATTAGAAATGTTAGAGAAAAAGAAAAGAAGAAGATGGACAAAATACAAAAAAATAAAGCAGAGTGCAGGAAAATGAAGAACATGCATGGAGATTTTCCAAATTTTGATATTTGGTGTTCATTCTTGGTTTATGTTTTTTTTTTTAATGTATTGGGATGAATGGAAGTAGAAAATGGGGTTGAGATGAGCTAGATAAGTTGGTTTAAAAGAAAAAGAAAGAAGAAGAAAATTTTCTGGATTTCGAAAAATGAAGAAGAAGCATAATCGTGACTTCTATGGCTGGAAACAGTTCGAACCTCCCTTCATTTATTATTTTTTGAATATAACTTCTTCTCCCGACCTCCAAATGACATGTTACTTGAACCCACAGACTCAAAACACATTGTTTTACATCTTAACCAAAATCATGAACAATTCTGTAAAATTGATGAATGGAGTATTTTTACTGAACATGCTTCGGTATTTTGACAATATCTTGTTATATAATTACCCGAATGGAGTGGTTATTAATTTGGATTAAACTAGATACATACAGAAAAAATTTTAAGAAGAAATTGAATTTCAATTATGTCACTAAGGGTCTTAAAATTTAGCTTGAAGTTCAGATTTGGCTTAGGCTGCAGCACTACTTGTGACATAAATCATGTCCTAATGTTATCAAATAAAATGTATTGATGTAAGCCGAGCCAGATAAAGTTGTCTTCACTGAAGTTGTCTATATTGGATTTGAGAGATATGAGTTATACATCTTTGAGTGCATGATCATGACTAACCAAAATTTTGAAAGTGCTTAGTCTAAAGTATTTGGAGTATAACTTTCGAAAGACTGAACCAAATTGAATGATCTTGGTGTCATTAGAAATTAAGAGATAGGAGAACAATTTTCTAGAAGGAAGTATTGCCAAATTACTTCATTTTCATTGTCAGAGTGATCATGTACAGTAGACCCAAAGGTATGTTTCAGGAAAAATCTGAATTGACAAAATGAATTATGAATTTCAATTTTAATGAGTTAGGAAAAATCACTCATGAAGGAACCAATCAACTTCGAGAGACAAAGATCAACATGCTTCTCCAGGACTATGAAATGTTTATCATGAAGGAAGGTGAGTCTATTTCCACTATGCTTAATCGTTTTACAGAAATCATAAATGGATTAGGCAACCTTGGAAAGCATATGACGGATAGCGAGAAGGTGAAAAAGATTCTTCGTTCACTACCGAAAGAATGGGACTCACAAGTCAC
>JANSVA010000218.1:5129080-5147875 GCA_025504915.1 Erythroxylum reticulatum | reverse complement strand
GGCCGCCGGCCCCCTGGCAATTCCAGATGAAAATGGACATAAAAAGCTAGAGGGCGACCTACTCGTGGACAACGTCCACCATCTCGGACTGCTCAACGGTACCCACAAGTGAGGAGGGTTGTGAGGGTCCATTGGAGGGGCCGTCCACAATTTCCATAGCTTCATTGGATTGTATAATCGCCGAACCTAGGTCAGGAGGTTCAGTAGGAGGGGAGACATGTGTGGTGGCCTGTGCTGTAGAAAAAGATTCCGGATCATCCGTCATGATATTTAGTTCAGTCGCAGACTGCATAACAGGGGCCATAGACTGATCGTGTATAACTAAGTCTTCATGAGAAGGAATATTAATCACGGCATGTGGACCATCTGGGATGGGCTGAAGGGGGATTTGGGAGGAAGGGCCTGAGGGGATCAATTGATGGGCCGTGGGGGCTGGGGTGGCCTGTGGGACTGAGCCCGGGAGACTGGGGGAGTGGGCCCGCGTGGAAGAAGGGACTGGTCCCTTGGTTTGGGCGGTGCGCGAGTTGGAAGCCCGGCTTGCTGGAGTAGCCTTATAAGGCATGCGCGAAGATTGACCGAAGTCTCGAGAAGCCAGTGGTTCGGCGGTGCGCGCGGGGGAAGGAGGGGATGCTGCTTGCATAGTGTTGGGACTGGAGTCGTCGGTTGGGAGCTGGAAGCGCGAGCCGCTCGACGTGTCATTAGGGGTGGGGCGGAGACGGTCTTGTCGTGTGACCGTTGTAGCTGGTGGTGTAAGACAGCCCCTACGTTGAACTTGGAGCCAGGGGCCGTACACTGCGGAGTTGCGTCCGAAGAGGACGATTCCGAAAGATTGGCGGGAGGAGAGTCATGGGAGGGGTCTGTCGAAGTTGGATGCGGAGTCGGAGACTGGGAAGGAGGCTTTGTAGGGCAACCGGCGTTGCTATGACCCACGCGGCCGCAGGTGAAGCATATCTGGAGAAGGCCCTCATATGCGACTTTCATCGGTTCACCGTCTAATTCCACGATGGATCGAAGGGGCTGGCTTAAGTCTATGTCAATCTCCACTCTAGCAAAGCTTCCCCGTTGAGAGTTTAGGGTGTTCGAGTCGATCTTGATGGTGCGCCCAACTAAGCTGCCCAGAGCGTGGAGAACGGATGGGTGATAACGCACCACCAGGAGCTCGGGAAAGTGCACCCAGACTATAACATGGGATACTTGGCTAGAGGAGGGGCGGAAAGAGGAGTGCCATGGTTGAACCTAAAGAGCATATCCTAGAATAACCCAGGGGTCCTTGGGTAAGGGCATATGTATAATCCTCAGAGTCGAGAAAATTTATCATGAAGAAATCGTTGTCCAAATCAATGATCTTCACCGGACTCGTAAGCTTCCACATAGAGGTAAGATATGTCTTTAACGCGGTATAGCTTATTTTTCGCCCATGAGCTTAACTATGATTGCCTGTTCCCATTGTTGATTGAGTCGATTTTGGAATGGTTGGGAGAGTTCAATGCCAGGTCCGAAGGTCCCAGGAATGATGTTTATGTCTCCATCTTCAATTTCAACTGGGCTCTCAGAAGGCCAGGCTAGGGAAGAGGAATCGGAGGTAACGTCTCCTGTGACTGCCGCGCTATAGCTGAGGGCAGCTTGTGTAGGAGAAGGTAATGTGGGAGGCGGATCTTCCTCACGCTCCCTAATTCGAACTTTCTTAGCTGTATGTCCCACGTGATCAGACCGAATGTCGGTCTGCTGTGAGGTACTTGGTTGCATCTGATATAAAGGCAGCATCCGCGATGCAACAATGGTATCGGAAAAAAGTATAATAGGGTGCTGGAGGAATAATATGCAATGAGCGATGAACAATAGTTCCCTTTGATACAAGGTTGCCTAAAATATGTGGAGGACTTATAGCAAACAGGTGATAGGCAATGAAAAATCACAAAGGAATGAGTTGTAGAGAGAGGTTAGAGCCCCTCTCTCATCCACAACGGTAACTTTTTAGCACGGTATCTTAAACGCGAGTATTAACTACAGAGATTTTGTATTGTGGAATTGATCACGCTCATCTTCATCAAATTATGAGTTAAAGCGTCCGTACCTCTCCACTTTTCTATTTTACTATTGTACAGAATATGTGGTGGGACTTGGGAGAAGTAGGCCAAGAAATATGCAAATCCAACGTTGGAGATACACTAGGAGTTGGATGCAAGACCTCGTATTGTTGGGAATGTTCCCACCGCAAGTCCAACATGGTCAACACGGAGCAGTACTGTAATAAGCGGATGCTCACTTCTTGTTGATCACAGGTCCACAAAATCTCTTAATAGGCAAACATCCGAACCCCAACTTATTCGTGCAGGTTCGAGCTAGAATAGCCACAGTGTTATGCTGATGTTGTAGAGTGTTCCAAAAGCAACGTTTTTTAAAAACAACATTTTATTAAATTAACGTAGAGAGTTTGTCTCTAACTCATATACATTGTTCTGTTATTTCCTTTACATATTGTTAACATGGCTGGCAAGTGTAAGAGCATCATGTGTCTGAGTCTATTAGGTTGTTGAACGTCATTATCGAGTCCATTAGGTTGTGCCTTAGGGGACGATATAAATCTTGGGTAAGGATTATTGGAAGGTATCCTTATTCAAGGGTCTTCTTTTATGTAAAAGAGGATATATCTTTAATACAACTAAAATTTTCTAGGTTTATCCATTTCTACACTTTCAGTTTCCACTGTTATCGATGAAAATAAACATTAAGTTTCAGGAGGTGTTGAAAGCTATCAATCAAGGAAAAAGAGTTGAAGAAGGATAAAGTAACGATTAAAGAGAGGGTAGGAATTTCGAACAAAATGCGGGAGGTGGAATGGAAAATCAATTCATGAAGGTGATGTTTCCTAGCTTCGATAGTACAGACTTCATGACTTGGAGAAAGAAAGTAGAATAATTCTTCGCGCTTAAGGCAGTCCAGGAGGAGAAAAAGGTGAAACTCATTTTGCTACATTTACAGGGGAAAGCATTTTCCTGGCAATAACAATACCTCAAAAATCGAAGTAATGTACCCCTTATCTGGTTGAAGGTAGTCACCTGGGCTGTAGATTTGATGAGTCTTTATTTGATGACCCCGTTGCTAAACTAATGCACCTAAAGCAGCTTGGTAGTATTGAAGAATACATGGAAATTTTTTATGAATTAAGTGCAAGAGTTAACTTAGACTGCTTCGTAACATAGAGCTGTTTTTTGGGCAAATTGAAGGGACGTATGAAAAAAGCAGTACGAATACACAAACCAAAACATAGTCAATGAAGTTGTGATACTTGCTAGATTGCAAGAAAGTATTCTCATAGAATTACAAGGAACCCACCTACCCATCAATAGGCACAACCAATCCAATTATTTTCCAAACACTAAATACTCCTCAAATCGTAACCATTACTACAACCCAAACACTTTTCTCCCAAGTCAAAACATATTCAATCAAAAAAACTACCCTATAAAAACCTCATATCAGAATCAACAATCAGCCTATTTTAACTCTTTTCTAACCCATCAAACCCAATATCACACTCAGCGTCACACTTAAATTCTACTAACCTAAACATAAATTCATCCACAAACAAATTAGTATACATACCCCCACATAAATAACAAACTAGAAACATAAGGACTGTAGACCAAAACACTGTAGCTGAAAGAAGGTCAAAGGGGCTTTGTATCTCATGTGGGGACAAATACACCTATAATCACAAATGCAAAAATGCCAAATTGTTTGCCTTGATTGTAGAGGAGGGTGTAGAGGAGGAAGATACAAAAGAAATTGCAGAAACTGAGATTGAAAATCAAAACTACAAGTTCGTAGAAGTAGATGGTGAGGAAAATAGAGAAGAAGTGCACGTCTCATTAAATGCTATACAGGGAGAAGTTGGTAATTACACATTGAGGGTGAAGGGTTTTATCAAGAGATAGCCAGTGTACTTCCTTATAGATACAGGTAATACACATAATTTTTTGAGTGCTAAGTTGATAAAACGTTGGGTTTGAAAAGTCAAGTGGCTAAGAGATGTAGGGTAACGGTGGCTAATGAGGAGATCATGGATATTACCTCTTGCTGTTAAAATCTAAAGTGGACGTATGGAAATGTTGTATTTCACGCAAATTCTCATATTTTCATTCAGTAATCACTGTGTCATACTGGGTATGCACTGGTTGAGACTATTGGGACCGATAGAGTGGGATTGTGAAAAGCTTTCTTTGAAGTTCATACGTATGGGAAAGATAGTACATTTATAGGGAATAGGGGGTGAAGTGGAGATGTTAAGGGTGCAAGATTGGTCCTGTTACACTATTATGAAGTCTTTTGCTCTACAACTAGAGGACAAAATACGAGATGAAAAAAGGTGGATAAGAACTCGTTAACCAAGGAACAACACGATCAACTCGAAAAGTTACTCAAAGAGTTCCCAGCAATTTTCTAGGAGCCACATGGACTACCTCCCTTTAGGCTACAAGATCATAAAATTCCTATATTGGAAGGATCCTCACCAGTTAATTTAGGCCCTACAAATATCCTCACATGCAGAAAGGAGTCATTGAAAAATTGGTAGATGAACTGTTGCAAGCTATAATCCGAGAAAGCACTAGTCCCTTTGCAGCTTCTATTGTGCTAGTCAAGAAGAAAAATGACCCGTGAAAGTTCTGTGTGGATTACCGCGAACTCAATGCAATTATTGTCAAAGACAAATTTCCCATGCCATTGATTGAAGACTTGCTTGATGAGTTATACGGGGCATCTTTCTTCTCTAAGATCGATCTGAGGTTAGGATATCTTCAAATTTGGTTGGTTGCCGAAGACATCCCAAAAATTGCTTTTAAGACATATTCGGGTCATTATGAGTGGCTCGTGATGCCATTCGAGTTAACTAATGCACCCGTGACATTCCAAGCGACAATGAACTTTATTTTTAGACCTTTCTTGTGGCAGTATGTGTTTGTATTTTTCGATGATATTTTAATTTACAATAAGACATGGGAAAGTCATTTACAGCATTTACTTAACATTTTTTATAAGTTGAAATAGTATAGGACAAATGTAGCTTTGGCAAGAATCACATTGACTACTTGGGCCATATTATTTCTAGGGAAGGTGTGTCGATGGATGACAAGAAGGTCAGTGGTGTCCTCAATTGGCCAGTTCCAAGGAATGTGAAACAACTCTGTGGGATCCTTGGAATTGCTGGATATTACCTCAAATTTATCAATAATTTTGACAAAATAGTTGCTCCTGCACTCAATTGCTGAAGAAAGATGCTTTTCATTGGGATGTCACTGCTTAGACACCTTTTGAAAATCTTAAGCTAGCATTGACTCAAGCTCCTGTACTTCATTTACCAGATTTTGACAAGATATTCATGTTGGAAATGGATGCGTGTGGCTCAGGTATTGGTGCCATGCTTATGCAAGATTATCATCCGATTGCATATTACAGTAAAACTATGGGACCACGTTACCATGGATTGTCTGTTTATGAAAAAAGAACTACTTGCCTTGGTGTGTGCTGTAAAATAATGGAGCTCATACTTGGACACGAATTCATCATTTTCACGGACTAAAAGTAGGTGAAATATTTTTTGGAGCAGCCTATAACTATTGAGATGCAAATCTGGGGGTTAAGAAAATTAATGGGTTACCAGTTCTCTATTCAATACAAGAAAGGCTCTAAAAATAAAGGAGCTGACACGTTATTTTGCAAAACTGCACCATCATCACTCTCTACATTGACGGTAGTCAACTCACCCTTGTTGGATCAAGTGAAGGCTAACTGGCAATTGGATCCTAAGTTGCAACAAATTATCCAACAATTACAAGCCAACTCCCATGACTCATCTAAGTACTCATAGGATAATAATATTCTCAAACACAATGGTAAACTTGTAATTGGTGACGACAAAATGCTTAAGCAACAAATGATGGAGGTATATCACAGGTCACCGTGAGGAGGTCATTCAGGGCCTGATATTTCTTATCAGAGGCTGCGGGAGACTTTTTACTGGAAGGGAATGCAACAAGACTTTAAGGATTATATGAAATAGTGTACCATTTGTCAATTTAACAAGCCAGAGTTAACTAAATATCCTGGAACCTTATAGCCATTATCGATTCCAAGGGGTGCGTGGCAGGACATTTCACTTGATTTTGTTGTTGGATTACCTCGTTCTAATGGGAAAAGCACTATTCTTGTTACGGTTGATCGGTTCAGAAAATACACTCATTTTATTTCTCTAAACGGACCAATTATAGCAACTTTAGTTGCTAAAAAATTTATGGATGTAGTGGTTTGTCTCCACGGTTGGCCCCACACTATCGCCTCTTATCGTGACCTGATCTTCATGTCTTTATTTTGGGATGAACTTTTCTTGGTAGAAGGCGTTAAACTCCTCAAATCTACTGTTTACCATTCGCAAACGGATGGCCAAATGAAGGTTATCATCAAAGTCTTAGAGAGATTTTTAAGATGTGCAACAGGGGAGACCCCTAGGAAGTGGGATAACTAGTTGTCTCTTGCAGAATAATGGTACAATACTAAGTACCATTTAGCCATTAGGATGACGCCTTTCTTGGCTTTGTATGGTTACACTCCTAGCAGTGGTGACCCGTACTTAGCAGGATCGTCTGTTATAGACTTGGTGGATAGGGAGTTTTGAACACTCAAGCTTGCATGAAGAAACAAGCTGATACAAAACAGGTGGAACATACTTTTCAGGTTGGAGACTGTGTATATATCAAGATGCAACCTTATCACTAATCAGCCATACCAAACCGAGCATTTCACAAATTGTCTTCCAATTATTATGGCCCTTTTGAAGTCATTAAAAAAATCAAAGACATTACGTACAAGTTAGGTTTACCTCCCGGATCCAAAATACATTATATCTTTCATGTGTTGCTCCTCAAACGACACCTGACACAAAAACACCATATTCTATTTTGCCTACCATAGACAAAGATAGAACAGTGGCCCTCCAACCAGAGGCTATCTTGGACAAGGAAATGGTTAAAAAGAAGGGACGTGTTGTTATAGAAGTGTTGGTTAAATAGGCTCATGCTTCTCCAGAGGATGCTTCATCGGTTGAATACCACAAATTAGCTCGGCAATTTCCAAATTTCATAGCTACCGTCAACACTACAAGTCATCCTTGAGGACAAGTACATTATGAAGGACAAGGTAGTTTCGTAATGTTCCAAACGCAACGTTTTATTAAAAATAACATTTTATTAAAATTATGCAAAGAGTGTGTTTCTAAGTTACACGTATTGTTTTGTTATTTCCTTTACATATTATTAGCATGGCTAGCAAGTGTACAAGCATCATGCGTCAAGTTTGATAGATTGTTGAACGTCATTGTTAAGTCTATTAAGTTGTGCCTTAGGGGACAATATACATCTTAGGTAAGGATTAATAGGAGGTATCCTAATTCAGGGTCTTCTCCTCTGTAAAAGAGAATATATCTTTAATACAACCAGAATTTCATGGATTTATCCATTTTACATTTTCTGTTTCCACTGTTACATATGCCAAAACAGCTGGTGCTAGAAACTGGTTGAATGAGTATGCCAAATGCGAGTGCGCACAACCATTATGCTCCCACGAATAAAAGAACACGCCACAACCTTGATGCAATAGTCTTTGACAGTTCTAAACTTCTAAAGAGGAAAGCAATATGTATAACTTCCATAACAATTACAACTTCAATGTTGCACATCTAATCCAATTATGTGAGGTTAGGAGTAACAGGTTTGAACAACTAGTCCTTGAAAGTGTGAAAGAATACTAATGGTACAACAAGAAGCCCGAAACCTAGCCAATTGATGAGTAGGGCAGGGAATTCATGAAACTGCTTACTCATCTTTCACTTTGCCTTTGTCTTCAGGAATTTTAGGCCCATCATATGCAGAAAGGAAGAAAGTACTTTGATTCTTCTGCAAAAATCTGCAAGATGAAGAAAACAATGTTCTCTTAGAATAAAATGGTGCGTTTGACACAAAATTAAGTACAGAGTTATTACGATAATGCTGGAAAAAGATGAGATTTCTGATAAAAAATTAGAGTAGAAAACAATATTTTATTGTCTCAAAGGCAACTTTGAATGTGACCAGCCTCTACTTGATACTGGTTGCAACGCCAATAAAATTGCTTTCTGCTCAGTTGAAACAGCAGCAGCAGCACTGTTTCTAATTATGTTTACCAGACCATTGCACATACGAATCTCAAACATCATTGAGTTAAACAAACATTAAAGCATGTAGTGACTGCATTTAAACAGAACTCAGCCAAATAACTTCTAGGACAGAGACAGCCTCATCAACTGCTAAATGCTTTTGATTTATGAAGCAAACCAAAAGGAAGTGATAAATAATGTGGTTTTGAAAAGTTATTCAGTCAGGATAGGCAAAAGTTCCCCAAACTCGTTCATTTAATCATGACTTCAAGGCACAGGGAAGCAAAAAAACTATTAATTAGTTTCCTTCCATAGTTAACTCATTATCACTTAGTTTCCTTCCATAGTTAACTCATCCTTTGGATTTGAATTCTGATGATTAAGGAGAAAAGGAATAGATGAAGGCACTTACAATCTGCTTAATCTTTCAACAAGAATTTGTGATCTCAAATTTCTATAAAAAAGCAAAAGATTGGTAAGTGAGTATGCAGGGATTGAGTTGATACTTGAGAAAGTCAAGAAACATCTGCTGCATGCAGGTCAACGTGTCTTCTTCAATGCGCACATGTTTCAATAGCTCAGGCAATTTAACTGGAAAGAAACAAAGTAATCATAAAGGGTAGATTAGGAACCTACATGCATTATGATTCATATATATAAAAGAAAAGGCAATGAGCTTAGATTCCCTTAGTGGTAACATTGATAAAGCACTAGGTTGTAAACATACCAAAGAGGCGAAGTAAATGTTCTGCCCCATATACAGTTGAAGGGGATTCATCATTTTTGACAGAGTCGTGAAACTGTTGGCGCTCTTTGCTATATAGGAGCATCACTGCTAAAGCCTTATCAAAGTAGCATCGTATGCCTTTCAAAATTTCTCCAACTGAATCAGTCATCCTATAACAAACAAAACAACTATCTATTAACCTATTATCAGCGGAGCAATGATATTTGCCGTACGTCTATGTTATTAACTTGTACGCCCAACCAACTTTCTAACTTTCTAATGCTTATATTAAATTAATGAAAAGTCTGATTTTTGTAATGCTTTTATTGACATAAATTTTAATATTTCAGTTTTGCATTATGAAAGACTCTCATTCACACCTAGTAACATATCTGCATTTCCTATCTCAATACCCAGAGACCAACTTCCCAACCCAAATTAATTATTAGCTTTCAGATATTCTTAACTATCGCCAAGCAGGTCTTATCTTTACCTGCTCTTGTTTCTCATCTAATACATATTGGTTCAGATAGTAGAAACCATCCAAAGCAGAATGATGAGTATTCTGAACACATATTTTCATCAGTTGGGCATTGCATTTTGTCATATTCCAACAATTCTTGGGCTTTATTAGCAGTAAGGTTGTGCACAACTAATTCTGCTATCACTTATATCCATTATTAAAACTATATGTTAATGCGCCCAGCATTGACCACTGAAACAAATAGGAGTCTTCAGATAAGATTCCACATCACGAGAAGCATTGGGACAAAAAGATGTGTTTCAAATTTGATTAATCCAATTTGAGCATGAAATGAATCTAAAACTTACATGCCATCCTTCTTTGATCTGTAATCTAAGTACCTCATCAGAACATCATCCACATTAGGTGATCGAGGAAGTATTACAAGCTGCATAAAGAATTTTCACGCCACATCAGGATTCTACATTATCACATATGGCAGCAAACTTGCCAAAAATTGCATACAAAACTTGCAAAAGCAGATTTGGTCAAACTGTTTTTAACATTTGGTAATTGCCAGCATCTTTAGGGATCATCAATTATAAAGTTGTTGCTAGATTGCAATCCTGAAAAATCCTAGATTCATGGCTTCTCCTCTTGCTAATGTAACGAAATTAATATGTTTCAAACAAAGTGATTCCAAGAAGATTAAAAAAAGAACAAGAAAAAGAAAAACATGATCTGCCATTCATTATGGTTGCTTGCCTTATCCTGCTGGTTGACAAATTCCCAATCGTCAACAAGTTGCTTCTTCAAAGTTGACGGAATTTGCATCTTGATACGCTTTTCAGTCACATCCTTCTGACAATTTGACAGGAGAAATAAAGCATAAGGGTTCAAGAAGATTCAAGAGAAGCATTTAAAAGAATGCAGATATGTGCCTAAAGGCATCTGTGATTCTTCTTCATTCAACTTTGTAAAGTTTGCTATTATACATCAGGTATACCAGACGAACGGGCTTATAATTAATGGAAATAAATTGTGCACCAAGAGATACAACAGGTTAAAACCCCTGCATTCAATTAATACTTCAGAATTGAAAACAAGCATGTTAAAGTGTCAAATAAATCAGGTTCAAGCCAGACCTCATTGCTTGAGTCACCCTTGCGCTTCTTCCCTTTTGTCACTATAAAGAAATATTGTTAAACTTTGAGACTAATGTAATTCATCCTGACAAGAATATTATTGAAAACATGGAGATAAACCACAAAAGAAAGGAACACCTGAGGCTTTTAAGAGCATGAAGTTAAGGTTACTCATAGAAAAGTTAGAAGTAATCAATGAGTGCCCTAATGCTTTGGCCATCAAAAAAGTAGGAGCCACATTATACTTCACGAAATAAATTAGCATATAAAACCAAATGCATTTAGATAATAGGAGATTTGGTATAAGAGTTATCAAATAACCACACTGAAACACTGAGCTCCATCAGAGTCAATATGTTATTGGTTAAAGGGAATGCTGGATGAAAGAACTTCGGTTAACGATGAAAAGTAAGAAAATAATTGTATTTGCTCGCCGGAAGAAAACTGAATTTAATTCACTTTCAACAGGATCTATGTCTAACCAATAATGATAAAAGTGAACAAGGAAGGGCAATAATGAGGATAAAATGCCTAACGAAATACAGATATTGTCTAAAGTAACAAAATAAAGAGAATATGAACACCAGTAAAGCGAGGAAAGGATTTGTAAAGATAGCAAACCATTGGGTTTGGAATCTTCCTTCTCCATTTTAACATCTGTAAAAATAAAACAAGTAGTATTATCGCAAATGAAAGAGCTAAAAAATTAATTGCATTTTGCATATCTTTGCGGACTAAATTCTTCAAATTATGAAAATATATTTTTGATGATGATTGGATAACAATCATCAAAATTGAAGAAACTTGCGTGCAGCCAGGCAGTTCTATGGGATATGGAAGAAACGAGCAACTTGTAAATAGCCAATTACCAGTTAACAGATTAGGATACTTTCCAGATACCATATCGAATCCCAGAAAGGTATGCTCACAACAGAAAATAACCAGTTCAGACAGAAAACAAAATGAAAAGCATCCCAACCATTGTTTTAATATCTAACTTAAACAATGTGGTGGATAAATATATGTGCGAATTACTGATACTTCCAGACAACGACTTAGCATGACTTCAGGCCATTATCCAGAGCAATTAGCTAAGCAAAAGCCAATAGATGCGACTTTTAAAGTAAACCCGCGGTGACCACTTCAAGCAGTGATAGGCATGTTTGTCACAACTACCTCTTTAAATCTGGTTTATATCTACTGGTATCTTCAGAATTGCAAAAGTCACCAACATAAAAAATAAAAGTGCTGCTGAACGGTACAATCCCTATACTGATTTCTTGATAAAAGGATCTCCACAATGCCATTGTTGATTTGAGGTAGATTTTTTCAAAACGAAATGTTAAATACAAATCTAGACATATATTTATGTAATGACAGTGTCCTAATCAAAAAGACAATTTACAGTTATGATGAAATGCATCAAAAAAGCTTTGACCACAAGGATCCGTCCAGTAGAACAACTGTCACTGTCACTTCACTATATCAATGATTTATTATAAGAGACAATCCCCAGGGGTGAGATAAGAGACAATCTCTATGCTGACTGTCCTGGACTAGAGAATAGTCATCTACTTCCAATCTAGTAAAATTTTTTTAAAAAGATTATGATATTCACAATTTACATGAAGATACCCAAATATGTGATGAACAAAACTAGCATAAGAACTTGAATTTTAACGTTTAAGCCTTAAGTAGGCAGTTATATTAATTCGGATATCATATACACAGAGATATAAAGTAACTTACCAGTAGAAATCTTTGGCTTAGTTTGAGCAGCACGTCCAAACTTTGATGTCTTGTCTACACCTAGATTATTCACAAGGGCCTGCTGTTTCTTCACGTTCTCTTCAGTATGTTTCAATAGCCTGTCTGTGGCTACCCATTCGTCCCAACTGTTGGCAATATGTCCAAGCCATAGTAATGATTTCTGTATTCCTTTTTTAAACAAGGGCATACTTATTAATGAAAGAATGTTCCCAGTATGAAACACAAAATTTCTAGGAAACCTTCAGACTGCTCTTTGATTGGCAGTTAATTCCTAAAAGCAACAAGAAGTGGAGCACTTCCACCAAACAAAAAATAGCAAATTCATAAAGGGATCCCAACAAATCTCATTGACAGCTAGCAAACTTGCTGAAAATCCTACTAAAGATGAAAGGGTTTATCTTTAGTAGTAGTTTCATTCCCCAACTTCTTCTCAAAGGTCCAGATATCAAATCTTCAGATTAAGTTTAAACATTTAGCCATCCAAATAGGGATATCAAGGAACCCAAGTATATAACTATAGCTATATTTACTTGTAAAACAAAGAATAGTAAAAAAAAAATCACAAGTATTCTTTCGTCTAGTGACTAACTATTTCAGTAGTATGGACTGAATTTTTATCACCTCAGCAGTTTCCGTATTCCTGTTATAATCTTGGTCACTTAAACTGCCAATTTAATTCTTCTACCACCCACCTTCAACTTTTAGATTTATAAGTTTTCTTTAATGCTTTTCAACTTTAGACTTATTGTAATTTGATATGGCCAGTAAAAGTCCCAAAGATCAACTAACATTACAAAACTAAAGCCATCAAAATATTGAAACTAGAAATTAGTCACGCTAAAATACCCTTTGGTCAACCTTAAGAATAACACACAAATAGGGACTCATCTTTGCTGTGGTTTGGAACATGCAAAAAGCACAATCACCTTAAAGGCCTATATCACAAAAGGCAGGACTCTATGTAATTCTAGTAACAGTTCTTCTAAAAGCATTGGTGGTGAGCAAGATGTGCTTGGTCTCAAACTTTTAATGTTCTTCTAACTTTCCAGATAGATAGTAGCAGTAAGACATCTTTTGTATTGTTCCACAACAAAATCTCTAATATTACATAGTGCAGCCTGTATTGAAAAGTACTAATGCTTGAGCTTCTAATTACTTGGACGCGTTATAGAAAATCAAATTCCAAATCCTGCATTCCGTGCTTCATAAACTGATGACTCTAGGAAGGATCATATAGAAGTGAACAGAGTAAAAGATATTCATATGAAAAGGAAAACTTAAGTGCATAGAATATACAGGTACTTACTTTTTATTCCAACCCTGCAAAACAGGAAATTGCAGATCAGTTGACAGGATAAGAATAACATTAATTGATAAATCAATAGGTTATTACTAGATCAGTAGCAATTCAAAATAGAAACTCAATAAGATAGTTTTAAAACATACAAAGATCAGACTAAAATCTAGAGAAAGAGCTCACAAGATAGTGAACAAAATATCTCCATTCCTTCTTCCGGCATTCAACTTTTTGAACCTGAAAAGTACAAGCGCACAAGGAAACTTAACATGCAATACTGCAAAAATCCAAGCTAGACTGAGTCACAGACACTCAATTACCGAAGAAGTTAAATTGTAACACTGAAATTCACTGCAAACTCTTCACAACTAACCTTCAACAATCGCCATCTACAACCTAACTTGGTGCTACATAATTCAATCTACGGATGAAGTTCCGACCAATATCATAGATTTCAAGCAATTGAACCTTGAAACTTAAATTATCACAGATTCCAAGGAATTGAACCTTGAAACTCAAATTAAACAGATAAAAGCCAAAATAACAAACACGATTATTCTCAACAATCACTACTCACAACCTTGAACTTGCCCGCAACTTAACCCAATCTACAATAACCATGTTAGAGTATCTCATATTGACTAAATATGAACATATTAAAGGGTTTATAAGTGGTAAGGGTCAACTATCCAAATCACTAGTTCTAGTTATTTTGGTAATGGTTGACCCAAGTTCAATTCTTGTTAGTGAACTCTACACTCTGCCCATATTAAAAAAAATCTAATATGGTATCAGAGCAGGTTTGGTCCAGATTCTTAATTTACCGGTTGTCCATCTAGATGTACAATTCTAGCAGCCCAGTCTAGTTATCACTGCGTTATTTCAAGTGACAACTGGATGTCTAATCCCAGTTGCACTTGAAGAGGAGTGTTAGAGTATCCCATATTAACTAAACATGAAAATGTTAAAGGGTTTATACATTGCATTATTTCAAGTGACAACTAGATTTTTAGTCCCAGTTGCACTTGAGGAGGAATGTTAGAGTATCACATATTGACTAAACGTGAAAATGTTAAAGAGTTTATAAGTGGTAAAGGTCAAATATCCAAATAACTAGTTCTAGTTATCATGGTAATGATTAACCCAAGTCCAATTCTTGTTAGTGGATTCTACACTCTGCCCATATTAAAAAACATCTAATAAACCATTCCCATCAATATCATATATTTCAAAGCAATTGAAGTTTGAAAGTCAAATTAAACAGTGAAAAACCCAGAATATCAAACATAATAATCATAATACTCGTTGACCACAACCTTGAGCTCGCCTGCAGCATAACTCAATTTAAACTAACATTTCAGTTTAATACCACAGATCTCAAAGCTATTGAAGATAGAAAATGAATTTAACCAGTAAAAATACAAAAATGTCAAATACGATAATCTAATACTCACTATCCTGCAACAGACCTCAATCTACAGTAACCGTTCCGATAAACATCACAGATTCCAAAGCAATTGAACTTTGAAACGCAAATTAATCGAAAATCCAAAATATCACAAAAAAGAGAAAGGCACAATCCACATAAAATAGTGTATATGCGTTTGGAACGCGACAAACATTGGCTACTTTGATGGCTGGTGTGACTGAGAGAGGAAGTAAGACATACATACGTAAATATGAGTAAATATATAACATATACGTGCCTTGGCTTCGTAGATGCGGGGACCGTGATAAGCGAGGACGCGTTCGCCCTCAGTGAAGAGGCCGGTGACGGAAGGGGCAGCGTCGCCGCTGGAGGTTTCTGCGTCGCTTCCAGACTCTTCCTTCGATGAACTTCCCATTCCTTCTAACCGACACTGATTCAGAGTTAGTATGCCAGAGATAAGAGCGAAGATATTATTCTCCGCCGTGTCGGGAGAGTGTCGAGTTTTGAAATGAAATCAAGTGGGAATGTGGTCTTCTGCAAAACCAACACACACTTTATGCTATCCAGTTTTTGTAAAAAACCAAGTCTGCAATATTTTATTTAATTTAATGGCATTTGAATTTGCATCGATCCGTGTTTAATGTAATAAATTAAGGAAAATAATTTACTCCTAAAAACTATGAATCATTTAAATATTTTAAAACAATACCAAATCTATCGTACCATATTCTAAAATGATAGGCTTTTAGATAAATATTTTGATTAGTAAAGAATATATAAATTATAATCTTTTTGCATTATTATGATAGAATTTTATAAATATATTTTATAAATTATTTGATACACCTAATAATTTATAAATTACATATTTGAAGAATTTTATGCTTCCATCTATCATCTTTTAAATTATTGAAGTAAAAATAATGCTTATCTTGATTTAAATTATTAAAATAAAAATATCTTAAACAAAAATTCATTTTTTTAAATTAATAAATATTGGGAAATTGAGACGAAATCAAATCCCGACTACAGCGGAACAATTACAAAATTTTTTCGTATTTTGATTATCAGAAAATCAAGATTACTTTAGTTGTATAAAATAAATAACATATAAAACATAATAAAACATGAACATTTATTCAATCCTTATTTCGAAACTCGATCTTTTTCTTGTCGCATCCTGTAAATTGTTTTCGAAACTGGTCAATCTAAATCAACGTAATTGTACAAGTGTTTGAAAAATCAAGATCACTTTAATTTGATAAAATAAATAACATATAAATCATAACATAACATGAATCTTAATTCAAACCTTATTCCGAAGCTCGATCTGTTTCTTGTTACATCCCTTAAACTGTTTCCGAAACTGGTCAAGTTCAATCATCGTAGTCACACAAGTATCTGACCTTTAACAGTATCCACGGAATAGGTTGAGAAAACTATATAACTTTTACAAAAAGAATTAAGTAAGAAGTGTTAGCTCTATTAGAACTTAAATTTATTTATAATAAAGTTTGGACATTTTAATAATTTAATTGAAAATAAATTATAATTTCAATTAAACTTTAATTAGAATTACAAATAATTCTAATTAAATACTAATTATGTACAAATAAGATCCAATATTTCATATTGATTCTTATTTATTAAATATTTTATATTTAATTATAAAGTTTTTTCAGACTTTACAATCAAGTTTAACTTTATTAAAATATCTTTGCTTTCTTCAACTTGTTCTTTATGTGAGATCCATTAGATTCTCAAATATGTTAGCAATGATTATAAAATATATTTATAATTCATAATTAGAATTAGATAAATTAAAATTCCTTTTAATTTATATTTAATTCTCCAATTAAACAATTTATAATCATAGACCAAGATTGACATCTAGCAACACATTATGACCACCCAAATATTTAAGATTGTCATAGTGGTTTTAACTAACCTTTCTATGCATGATTTTTCCATATAATTTAATTCTTTCATCGTACAATATTATAATTAGACATATAATATGAAATTAATGTTTACTCTTTTTTAGTTCAATCATAGTAGTTCTCCATCATTAGTTATAATTCAATTAATGACATTTGTAAACTATTTATAAAACGTCATTATACCTTGGCCAAAGATTTTCCGAATCAATACTAATTGAGATTAATAGAACATTCTCCTTAATTACTTAATGGTGATGAATTCTATATTAGAAACGTCAAAAAATCATTTATACAATCATCACAATTAGAATTTTCATAAACATATAAGTAATGTTTCAAATAGATTTTTTAGATCGGGTTAGTTCAGTGAACTTGTTCTCTAACAAGCATCTAAACGTTTGTTTAAGTATCTCGATACTCTAGCCTATGAAATCGACTACTTCATTCATAAGGAAAAACATAACATGTGTAATGTCTTTTTATATTTTATTATTGTCTAGTCTTAATAGAATAATGACTAGGAATAATTTCGGGATAATACATAAATGCAAAATGAATATCATAATTATAATCTCGTCATAATTTCATTTGCAATGTATAATTATCTTATGAACTTTATCATATACATCAAAACATGTACAAGATAAATAATGATTTTAAATTATTTTGTCACTAAACTACAATCAGTCGATTAGCTGTAAGGTATAAACTAATAATCTATCACTTACATTAAGCTAATCGTTTAGTATCTTATACTATATCACCATATGACGATTATATTAGTACTGGGACAATGGCTTAATGAGATAATTCTACAAGATTATTTATAGTGAACACTTAATTAAATCTTACAACTTTCACCTTAATTATCATCATAATTAAGAAATTTTTGCTTGATTACATCCTTGGATTTTTAATGAGACCTGAGTTCCTTTTACATGTCCAATCACTCTAATATTCTACCGTACATTGCTGTCTTGAACAATATAAGGAACTATATTGAGTTCACTATAGAATTTATTGATCCAATTAATCATTTTCACTAAATAAAAAATGTATTATGACTTAATTAGCAACCATTGTTGTATTATAATCTTTCTAATATTGAATGATATTGTTCTTGAGTAAAATAAACCTTAATTGAGATTTACTTCTAAAGTAATATGTTTATCTTCTTGAACTAAAATATCAACTCTTACTTAGGATAATGGATATATTTAATACTTTATAAGTATCAAATATCCTAAATACTAAACATCTATAGTACACTATCTATGTACTTGGACTTATAATAGGTAAACAACTTCCATTCTGTCTCGATAGATCTAATTCCTAGAATTAAATTGTCACCTTTTCATACCCAAAAAGAGTCATCTTTAGACAATTATATTTTCAAAAATTGAAAATTAGAATTGTTATTCTCTATGACCAATATGTCTCTACATACTCTCACTTGAGAGGACAACTATACTCCCACTAAACTTCTTGTACCATTGTATTGGATTCCGTTCCGTACCGGCCGATACGTACCGTTCCGGCCGAAAATCAGTACCGGTACGGGTATAGATGGTACCGGTAAAAAATACCGGTCGGTACTGACCAATTTCGGCTATATCGGCCGGTATTCAAAATACCGGTTAAATACTGGCCGGTACCGAAAATTTTAAAAAATTGGGGGACTTTTTTGCAAAATTTTCAAAAAATTTTAAAATTTCCCTCCCTCCCTCCTATCTTTCCTTCCCCCCTTTTTTTTTCAAAATTTTTAAAATAATAATAAATATTTTATTACTAATAATAATTGCAAATTAAATAAAACTTAAAAATAAATCATTTTTA
>JANSVA010000218.1:4885551-4914543 GCA_025504915.1 Erythroxylum reticulatum | reverse complement strand
AATGATCATATCTCCATATGCATCATCTATATATGTAACTTAGTAAATGAGATCTACTAATATCTATCTAATAGATATTTATTTTTTATCACATCAAATTCATAACAATATCTACGATTTACTACCTTTAATCTATGCAAGATAAATTTACCTGGACCAAATATCGGAGGTATATTTAAGATTTTTATGCGTTCACAGGACCATATCATCTAATTCACTACAAGAAAAGTAGGATTAATGATGAAAAATTACTGACAAAAGCAAAAATGTTGCAAATTACTGATAAAAAAATAAAATTTGTTGGTAACATTGACGGGAAAAATTTCGTTTAGCGGTAGTAGTAATATCCGTCAATAAATATGGAGGGAGATCATGCTGGTAAAATTTGTGACAAACTTTAGCAACGGTATAAAATACCCGTCAGTAAAAAAGGTGGGAATTATAGGTCACCTCCATCTCCCAAAATTACCCATGTATGTTACTTACAATAAGCTTGTTGAAAAGTGCAGTCAAATTTATATTCTCGAGTATGGTTCCCGCAGAGTAGTCATTTTCTTATCAGCGTCAACCATTGAAGAATGCTTCACAACCAAAAACGATCCTATTCTTGCCAATCGTTCATTTTTACTCATGGGGAAATACTTAGATTATAACTACATTGCCATAGATCGTGATCTATGGCAGTGTAGTTATATCCTAAGTATTTTGCTGCTTCGGAGATGTTGTCAATCAGTCAAACGAACTCGCTTGTAAGCATTAGAAAGGACGAAGTCAAGCAAATGATTACTAAGTTATCTCGTGAATCTATGAACAATTTTGCTAAGGTAGAGTTGAAGACGCCATTTTGAGATATGGCTTTCAATATTATGAACAGAATGACGACTGGTAAGAGAGTGTTTGGTGACGATGTTGATGATGGTGGAATCAAAGAGTTTGTGAATGCAATGATGGAGTTAACTTATTATGATTATAGAAATCCAGGAGATTTTATTTCTTTCTAGGGTTGATTTGATGGTGGTTGTTATGAGAAGAAGTTGAGGAATATTGTCAAAAGGATGGACACTTGGATGCAGCAATTAGTTGAAGAGTGCAGAAATAAGTTGCATCCTGGAAGCTTGGAAACTATGGTTAACAAGTTGCTTTTTTTGCAAAAGTCAGATCCCAAAACTATTACGGCTGACATTATCAAAGGTTTTGTATCCGTAAGTTCACACTTCTTAGTTATGTTGCTACAAAGTCAAGCTTAATAGTTGCATTAATGCTAGGCATATTAACATCTTCAAGGATAATTTAATGTGAAGTGATGATTCTTTTCATGAGTGAGTAGGATTGGTAGCATAGCATTCTGTATTATCGTTTCCTTTTTCACGATTGGATAGGTTTAGTAATAATCCATTCAACTTTAAATAGAAGGATAGATATATTGTTTTTAAGAAATAGTTGATTCACATACTATGCACTCATGGAGTTACTTTGAAGTAAGAAGAAGAGGTCTTCTAGCTCTTCACCAAAAGAAGCTACCTAGCAATTGGACTAGTATTGAGTTAGACATGAATGACCTAGACATATTATTATTAAAGAAAGATTTCTACAGAAGAGTAGGTAAGGTTTGGAAAAAGGGTTATCTATTGTATGGTCTTCTTAGAACTGAAATCAAGTTTAATCGTAAGAAGCTACGTCCAATTGCTTGAAATATGATATAACTTAAATTGGAAGTGTTAGGTCGGATGATGATTTAAGGGATATGTAACTAGATATAGGAAATAATTTTCTAATAGTTATTGAGGATATTAATTTCAATCAAGAAGCACGTCATCGAAACGAGGATAATGGTAATGATGAAAATGGGAAACATTAATTCAAAAGATGAGACATAAATTTTAGGTTGAAATATGCCACCAAAAAGAAGACAGGGTATAAGGCAACCAAAGCTCAGACCACAATTTGGAGTTAGTTACTATCTAAGTGAAGTATCACATTCTGTAGCTGCAACCGAATAAGATGATGTACCTCCAACTACTACTACATTTGCGTATGAAGCGTCAACTTCCGTACCTGCTACTATACCATCCAACACCCCTATACCGATAGAGATATTAGGAGTAAACAATGCAGATGATGAAGGAGGCCTTCAGCTTGTAACTGAGGGAGTTGATGGAAGAACTTACATCACAATTGTTAACAATCTGTAAGTGAAAATACATGAAACACCATATGTTTATAATTAAATTATAGGTTTAAATTTAAAAACTTGTATAAAATTAGTTGTTTTAATATTAGGTTAATTCCGTCTAGATCATGCTCAAGAAACATGACAGCCAAATTCAAGGAGAAGATTAACGTTGAGAGTTATATATGGAAGAATATCTCTTAAGCACAAAGGAATTTTACTATCAGGAGTTTGAGGTACAAAAAATTATTTCTTTGTTTTTAATTGATATAGATTTATTAGATAAATATTATTATATTATTCGCAATCATCCAGATCTAGTACAATAACATTTAATAGGCGGTCCGCATCCAATGAAGCTCATAAGCTTCGGAGCACAATACAGACAATGGCAACTCAGTTGCAATAGTGGATAGAGTACATAGCTTAGCTCTATAATGAGGTGGATGAGTTAAAAGAGAGGTGTAGCACCTCATCGCGGCAAGCAGAGCATCTGCGGTCACCAAATGAATAGCATACTTGTAGTCATTTTGTATGAATTAAAAATACTTATTATGTACAAAAAAAATTTATTATCAACTAAGATAATTTTACTTTATATCATCAATCAACTTTCTGTTTAACAAATTAAATAATGAAATAAATTAAAATATTATCAACAAATAATTGATAAATGTTTAAATTATGCATCAACCATAACATTATCAAATAAAATTTAATGTAAGGAAATTAAAAATAGTTTTTAGTAAATTTACCGACGGAAAAAATAAAGTTTGTCGGTAAAATCTATTCGGTATACCGACGGATAACTAATAACCATCAGTAATGACAACATTAACTTACCGACGTTATAACCAATTTCGTCGATAAGTTTGCCGATAGACATATCTTATCCATTGGTAACTTTACCAACCAAAGACAACACAGAATAACCGTCCATATATTCATCGACGGTTACACAAAATTTTTATCTATAAATTTGCGACGGACATCTTGTTATTCATCGAAATTATTACCTACAGTTGTTTTTCTGACGCCTTGGTCCATTGGTAAATTTTGTCGCGAACTTAACTTTCCAACGTAAAATGTAGATGTTCCGTCAGTAATTTCCATCACTAAACTTCATTTTTCTTGTAGTGTAGGTTTACCTAAATATGACTGTAAATAACCTCTAATCTTTGCATGGAGTAATCTCTATCACATTATTGTTTAAGATGATGATCGAGTTTCGTTATTCACTTTACAAATTGTTATACATCTAGAAGAGTCAATATCTTGCTAACACTCTATTATATGATATTAATAGGTTTTATAATATCATGTTGTAATATGCAACTGACTCCATGGTATTCTATCATGTTAAGTAATGAATAGATGGAGTCCACAATTTGTATATTTTACCCTGCTGATTATTTGCACCATTTTGAATCATTGCTTACCTTTAATTTGTTAGTTGTATCTACATCTCGAGTAACATGGCAATTGTTTCGTATACTATCAGCTTTTAAAAAGGCTTAAATAGTTCTTCTGGAATTTATTAATGGGTGGGAACTTGTGCGTTTTCTCACAAGTTGACAGTAGCACATCGTATCGCTACAAAAAATAAACTAGACTTATTATTTTAGTAGTGGTAAGTCTAGGTCAATTCTACAAAGAGTATTCAATTAGCTTTTATTCTAAAAATAGCTAGTGTTTAAGTTATGGGGGGTTTTGTTTGGTTTGAAATAAGAAAATAAAAATGAAACAAAACTAACAAACACAAATTAAAGAAAACATGCAAAAATGATGAAAGTAATGAATCCGTTAAGAATCTGGTTCTTTGGTTCAATCTTAGCCTACACCCAGTTAGACATATTTTGTTGAATTGTTGTTTTTATACCTCTCCTAGAAACTATTAATCATAGATTAACAATAAGCTGTGTTAACTCCAATTTCCCCTTAGGTCGTGTTTCATTAAGAGATGCTTATTAATTAAACATAACCATCTAATAACCTAGGATATGATTTCTAGATTTAATTTGACAGTCGCATTACAATTTAGGAAAACAAATTATTCAAGGAAATAACCACAGAAATGTGGGTTATTTAACTTAGGTTATATTATCCCTGATGATTATGAACCATCAGTCGCTTCAAATGAATCTCAAATGTAACAATTACGAATCATATTGAAATTTTAGCTATGAGTTCATACATAAACAATCGAATGATAATGAGAATACAATCATCATACACAAAACCTAAATCCATACACATTGGATAACATAATCAATTCCTAAAGAGAGAAAGAAACAACAAATACAAAGAAAAAATGCTTATCCAGGTTGTCGACATTGATGTCACCTCCGAACTGGCGTTAAGATGCTAGCTCACCATGGGTCTCCAAATGAATAGAGCTTTTCCCTTTCTTCTCATCTTCTCCCGAAGTTTCCTAGATGAAAACATCCAGTTTTTGCCGTCAAACGATGCTTTTATATTAAAAATATAAGGTTTTGGGTGAGCAGTCAAAGACTCACAGGGGTGAGTGATTGGCTGACGACGATGAGCCACCTTCCATAGGTTTGAGAGGTGTCTCACACCCATGCAAGGTGTGTCGTGCACGTGAGACATGGCGCTTCTATGCATGGTTGTGATCCATGTTCTACACTCCTCCTTTTGATGTTTTCAATATATATCTCATCTTTCTTGGTGTTTTCTTGTCTTTTCTTGCATATAATCTTCTTCTTATTGCTCCATGAAGATAAGTGAGTGTGGATCTTTAAAAATATATCAAATATATTACTTTCTACTCTCTTTGGCTCCTTCACTTCCACATTGTGCCTAAAATCAAATATAAACTAAAGTGATTATCCTAATTCATAGCAATAATCATTAAGTCTTATGGAATAAATTCATAACCGATTGAGCACATGTCACAAGTTCACATCAGCTTTATCCAACCTATATTGTCCAAGCAAACCCTCCTCAACTGTATTCAAATTTATTGTACATGCTTTTGGTACAAGTGCCATTCCCGATTCGTTGCTGAGCAAGCCTACTTTTTCACAAACATGCTCTTTATAGTCTTTCATCTCCAATATTGATGCAAAACTGCTATCCATGAAGGAAAGTGAATGTGAAAAGAACATGGAATTTACTCAAGTTATTCTTTTTGTCCTTTCAATTGATTGCAATTGTCAATCTGATCAAAATTTAGGAAACAATCCCAAAGCAGAGCTGAAATCTAAGAAACAAACGGGCACTTATTAGATTTTTTCAACTCGTCATCTGGTACATTATAAAGATCAATTGAAGGATGTTGCATAGAGGAAAATTCCTTCGGAGAAAAGGAAAAGATCACATGCTAAAACTGTCACCTCTTTTTCCATTACTAAGAAAATCACAAGTATGCTTATTTGAGTTCAGGGAGTTAAAAGAAGAAACACTGTGGAATAAATAGAGAAACTTCAGTTACGTGTATCTGTGTGAGAAGGAGAGAAAAGAAGAAGGGAAGAGAGAGAGAATTATAAATAAATTAAATAAAAAGGTCCCTTTTTATAAATGATTTAAAATTTTAATATATAGTTTTTAAAAAACATGAGTCCCATCTTGCCATGCTAGCAATGACGTGATACATGGGATCCAAAAAATAATAAAAAATATTTTAAAAATGACAGGTTAGTGTTGACCTGGCATTTAACATAGAGGTTTAAATTTTTCATTAAGACGTGGTTACAATTTAATGTTTTTAAAATGTTAGTGTTAGAATTATTCACTTTAGAATGTTTGAATCGAACTTGCCAATTGATACAAAACTTAGGGTCAAAAGTGACCCTTTTCCGTTAAATTACTATAAAGTTTAGATTTTCTTCACCCCAAATTTTAAAAAAGAAAATACATCTAAATTCTAAAAATACTATTAATCAAAATTTTTTAGTGTAATACTGTGAAAATTGAATGAGGTCAAATATTAATATGGAAATATATAATAGCATAATACAATAACGAAAATACTTTTGTATACTCAATTATGTGAACTATTGTGTAGGTTTAAAATTTTTGGATAATTAAAACCCAAGATAGAGAAAAATGTCTCATTAGGATTAAATGGGCTAAATGCCCAAATTGAGGCTAGAGGTTTTTAGGTTTGATTAATTTAGGTCAAACATTATAATTTGCTCAATTAAGGGCTAAATGTTCGTGAGTCTGCTCAATTTTAAACAATTTTGGATGGAAATGTGGGCGTGTAAAACACGTGTCATTAATATATATAAAAATGGTTGTGGAGAGCCAAGTGGAATTTAAATGCTATGTTAAAAATACACATCGGACGGTGATAAGTTTTCTTTACATAAGAGAAAATAAAAATTTATAGACTCCTTAATTAAACTTCAATCCCCAAATATTCACCATCTTCATTTTGCCTCCTTCATTAATTTCGTCAAACGATCCACCTTCCAGTCTCTATTTAAGAGGTTGTGTCGCCTCCTTCACGAATCATCACCATCGGTTGATCCATCTTCTAGTCTCCATTCAAGTGTTTATGTTTTGTCATTCACCCATCATCTGGCTGATCTGCCTTCCTGTTTCTCTCTTGTAATCATCAAGTACGTTTCATCTACTCATATTTTGCTCATCTATGTATTAACTTTCAGTGTTAAGATGAATGGAATATGGAGATAACTTCTATAATGTCATTTGTAAGGTACTCGGAAGATATCATTCTGGTTAATGATGATAGTATCACATATACCATCATTGGATTCCCCTTCTAAGGACTGTTATACTTTCCTTTTGTATTTTGTCTTATTCTATTTTGATTTTTTTTTCAAATTTCTCCACTAAATTAGAAATATTATTGATTAAAAATGAATTTACTGAAAGTTCGATAAGGTTTGGATTTATATTCCATGTATCACGAAAGTCTCAGTTTTTTATAGTTCTCAAAGTCCCAAGAAACAAAAAGGGTTATAGTTTGAAAAGTTCATTCATCTTACGGTCCCTTATATACAAACACATTAATATTACAATTCTTGAGAAACAATTTTCAAAGTGTTTACATTCCTAAATTAACTTGATATAAGACTTTTAAACTTATGCAGAATGTAGCATATGTTTATTTTTGTGTTTCAGCACAGTTAAGTTATATACAACAACATTGCAAAGCTAACCTCCAAGGATTAGATGGAGCTTTCGGAAAATTAACAAATCATATCTGAATGTATTAAGCAAAGGCCTATTAAATAAAGGTAAATAATATTTGGAAAAAAACATATCTCTGTAGAAAAAGCATAATATAAGCTTCCTTTTAAGATCGACCATAAAGCTCTAGCAAGTAGACTATAAGACAAACTATCTCCTCCCTTACAACTTAAATTGTTAACTTGTTAACTTTTAACAATAAGTTAACTATTTAACTTATTAATGGTAAGTTTGTAAAGCATCATGTTAGTAGTTATATGAGATCATTTAGTTAGATCACAGGAGGATTTAACATGCATTCTCTAGCGATTTGCACAACCATATATGGATGGAATAATGAAAATATTACTAAATATCCTTGTGATTAAGGTAAACCTTCTATAAAATCTATGGTGATGTTAGACCATACTTAGTTTGAATGGGTACAGTGAAGTAAAGTGGGAGAATCCATTTTCTCACACTTATTCTTTGAACATATTTTGTAGTCCTTACATATTGATATAAATCCCTTTGTAACTTATGAAAGAAAAACTTAACTTCTTACACATACTTAACCAACCTGAATGACCTACCTGAGTTATTGCATGAAACAATTATATGAGCTTAGTACGTAATGTCACTATGTATGAAACAAAGATATGAGCTTAATATGTAATGCCACTTACTTACTTATTATTAATCATCTTTTTAAATTTAAGGTTTTAGTACTTATATATAGGATGCTCCCTCATACTCCTCTCGACTAATCTAAGTTAGCCTTACATTAAATAGAGTCATCTCCTCTCCAGTTTTCCTTTATCTCTTAAAGCATTTTAGGTGCACTTGTGATAATGAAAAAGATATATAACTCAGAACTTATCTTGCGAGATAATGAATAGATTGTAGAATTATGACTTCTCTTCTTATAGCGAATGGGGAAATGGAAAGCAATCAAATTAGGAAGCCAAGTTAGATGGAAAGAAGTGGTGATTTTCTAATCTATTAAATAATTTAGACTATGCTGATTAGTTTCAATCAAAAAGTGCCCTCTTTTTGAATAATGTAACTATTATTTGATGCCCATCACTAATTCTAAGAAATGCTTGTATCAATCTGAAAGCATTTTGCTAACATATTCTATTAGGTGGCACTCTTGTACAATCATTATATATATTCCTTCACCATACATATCCACTTTTATGATAAATAGTTCACTATACTGTTTATATCTCCTATGATGATTGTAACTCTATTTAATGTTCCATATATTCCTCTTAAACCATATGTTTGGAAAGAATTAGTTGGAAAATGAAATCATTATAAATATGTTGAGCATCATGTGCTATACCTCAATTCCTCACTTTAACTGCAGGGTTTTTTTCACCATTCTTACTTTGTCTCTTGCTTTTCTTGGGGTTGGTCATTACAGTTTGGCATAATGACATTTGATGAGGTATTCTGAGCTTTCACCATGTTGGATGTTTCATTAATATGGCTGGTAATCTTAGTTACAAGGGTAGTTTTGTGGATGAAATTGAATTTGATCCTAACTTACTCAACTACTTTAGACTGGTTAATGTATGTAAAAAAAAGTGGGTATAATAATGTGAAAAAGATTTGTTATCTTATGCCTGGTTTTGAACCATCTAATGGTTTGAGGTTTGTACAAGATGAAGCTAATGTGTTACATATGGTTAGTGAGATGATGGCTACAGGTGGTATTGATATTTATATTGAACATGGTCCCTGTTGAAATGATTGGGGATGAACATAATGAGCTTAATTAGGATAATGCAGTTGGAAATAATGGTGAGGATGTGAATGATGTAGGGTTTGGAGGAAATGTTGATAGTAATGATGAAAATGTTGAGAATGTAGAAATTTTAGATGATGTCTCAAATGTTGATGATGGATATGCTGGAGATGATGCAAATATGGAGGATGAATATGGTGAAGAGGATTTAGAGGAAGGGGACGAACACGATGAAGATGATGGAGAGCATATAGATGATGCAACAAATGAAAGTGATGGAGGTGATGAAGAAGAGGAATTTATGGGGAACTTGTTAGTAACATAGTATGGTAGATGATATGACAAGAAGGAAAAGAAAATACCCTGTTTATGATGAAAATGTAGCTAAGCCTTACATTGAATTAGAGATGCTTTTTCTTAATCATTTGCAATTTAAGCATGCAGTTAGTTTGTTGTCCATCAAAACAAAAAGGGCTATGATGCTTACCAAAAATAAACCGAAATGTTTCCAAGGTAAATCTAAGACAGAGAACTACCCTTGGTATATAGATGGAGCATTTGATACGAAGTTGTAGTCATCAATTTAGGAAATTTAGGGGCACCTATGACACTAATAGGGTTTATACAAATCCTAGGATGAATACCAACATCTTATCTGAGATATTGATGGATAAGCTTAAAAAAGAGTCATTTATGAAGAATGAGGATATTAAATTTTATATTAAGGATTGTTTTGTTGTTGAAGTATGTATGTGTCTAGTCAGAAGAGCAAAGAAAAAAATATTAGACAATGTTGTAACCAACATTGAAGAGGAGTTTGGGAAGCTTCAGTCTTATGCTGAAGTAATTAGGCAGACCAACCTAGGTAGCACAATTCAAATGACTGTGTCTCAGCCAATCCAAAAATCTTCACCTATTTTTGAAAGAATGTATATATGTTTATAAGATATTAAACACGAATTTAGGCATGGATGCAGGCAATATCATAGCCTAAATGGATGATGGCTTAAGACCATCACTAATGTTGAACTACTATGTCCTGTGGGAAGAGATAGAAACGATCAAATATTTCTTGTTGCTTGGGCTATAGTTGAAGATCATATTATTTTCAATTGGAAGTGGTACATTGAAAGACTGCAAGAAGATTTACCTCACTTGGGCTCTATAATTGGTTGAACTATAATGATGGACCAACAAATGATAAAAGCTATTCACATAATTTTTTTTACTTTTATATTTGCACTATTTATGTGCCTACTACAATTGTGATTAAATAAATTTAAATGTTAATTATTTTGCAACTGAAATGGTTATGTTTTTCCTTACAGGGACTTCATAGAGCCATTGCAGATTTGTGTGCAGATGCTGAGCACAGATTTTGTGCTCGACATGTTTATGTAAATTGGAAAGGAAGAGGACAGAAAGGGAAAGAGATGGAGGATCACTTTTGGAAGATTGAAAAATCATATATAGTAAGGGAGTTTGAAGAAAATCTACAAAAGATAAGAGCTAAAAAGGAAAGGGTAGCAGAAGATAATGAGAGCTATACACCAGTTCAACAATGGTGCAGGGCATTCCACAGTGAAGACTCTATGATTCAGTTGGTTGACAGTAACTTATGTGAGGTATTCAATAAGACTCTGCTTGATGCAAGAAAGTTGTTAATTTTAGGGTTGTTTGAGCACATTAGATAAGAAATGATGAAAAGAATTGTGAGGAAAGGAAAAGAGGCTATAAAGTGGAAAGGAAATTTGGGGCCAAGAATATAGGAACCTGTTGATAAGAATGCCAACATTGCTCAGTATATCATAATGGAGAAGGAGGGTATGAGATTGATCATGGTAAGGAAAGATATGTGGTAAGGCTTTAAGACAAAATTTGCTCTTGTAAGAGATATACCCTCTCTGGCATTCCTTGTGCACATATCATATATATTATCAGAATCAAGAGGGTTAATATTGAAGAGTACACTTCAAGTTGGTTATGGAAGAGTCAATATGTCAAAGCATATAAGAAGGCTATTCAACCATTTCCTAATACGAAGGACTGACCCATTAGCAATGAAGAAATTGTTAGGCCACTAGAATTCAAACAAGAACCTGGTAAACCTAAAACAGCTATAAAAAGGGTGTTGATGACCTCCAAAAGATTAAAAAGGTAATAAAAAGAAAATTGTTGACCATATGTCTAGGAGGGCATGATCATCACATGCAGCCACTGCCATAAAGAAGGACATAACAAAAGAGGTTGTCTTTGGAAAGGTAGAGAGGTAATTTCTATATTGCCCTATCTTCTTTTTGATGCAGCTAAGGTTCTTTTTGATAATGGTGGAACTCTAATAATATTTTTTTTCTTTTTCATTATTATCAATTTCAAGTTCCAGCCTAGTTTGAAGATCCTTACCAAGAGCAGCCAACTCATTTCCATATAGAGGAAAACACAACCAATTCACAGTTAACCCAAAAAGACAACTCAATAGTTCCAACACAGAAATCTCAATAAATGCCTTTGCCTCTACATCTAACAGAGTTGAACGGGGAAAGAAAGGTAAAAGAGGAGCATATGTATTTGCCTCTACCTCCACAACTGTGTCTGTATTCGCTGGTTCTCATTTTAGTTAATTGTAGAACATATCTCACAAGTTGATAAATGGATTAGTAGTAGACAAAGTTGATTTCACCTCTAAACTTTTGATTGGAGCTACGTGAGGATGATTTGCTAAAATACAACCATCGGGTTTGATGAGTTTGTAGCCAATCTTGTTGCTTTACTTTATCATGGTGAAGGAGCATGGCTATTGGAGTTGGGCTCAAAAGAATGTTGACAGAGAGGAGAGAAGAATAAATGGAGGAAGGGTCCACCAGAAATTTTCTTTTTTCTAATTTTATTAAATTTAAAAAATGATTACATGGAAAAAAATTTGAACAAGTAGCAAAATCATTAATTTGACATCGTATGTTACGCCAGCGACATTAACTAATAATTTAATATCAGATTATTTTCACAAGTTAAAAGTTTAAATATTTTAGCGTCACTTTTTAAATTTTAGACTAGTATTACAAAATTGAGTAAAGTTTGAGTTTTTTTTATATAATTAACCTAAAAGAAAATATGTTTCATTTATAAATTTTGTAAAGTGGACAGTTCTTTTTATGGTGAATGAAATGAAACTATTAACTATATTTGCTTTTGTGCCAAATCCTCGAGCCACAGCTGACTGGTAAGGCTTAAAAGGGTTATATTCTCCAGATGTCCATAACATACCGTTTGCTATCTGGAAGACAGTACATTCCCAATTAATTTGTCCATGTGCACTATACACCGGGGCCTCGTGAAATTTGTGAATTAAGAGTTAGATACACGTTAAATTGGCATTTAATGTTCTAATAATTTAAAAAATGTAGACCTTCCCAAAAACTTGAACTATTTTTGCTTAGCATTATGTTGAACTCAATCCGTTATGTTTCCTATCACGGTAAAAATTAGTTGAAAAGGTTACAAAAGAGTAATCTCTCTAAGTTTTTGGTGATAATTTTATTTAAATCTTGCTAACTTATTAATCAAAAATCAATGTACTTAATGCTCTTCAAGAGCTCTCATCTATTTTTAGGTTTTACTCATCATGACATATGCATATCATGTCTCCTATGAATTTAGGTTGACAAAACTTTAAAGATAAAAAGAATTTTAATTAGATATATCTTAAAATAGTTATATGAATGGTAATAAGAACTTTTAAGAATAAGTGTCTCCATTTATTTAAGATTAAAATTAAAATTAAAATTAACGAAACTGTTTAAAATTTTAAAAATACGACAAAATAAAATAACATTACAATTAGGATTTTTTGTATTACTTAGCAAATTCTGGTAGTACTCAATCCCTATTTTAAAAGTCGATGAATCCTAGTAATATTTTTATTTATAGTAACTTTATTAGATGTGATTCAAATATTATTACTTAGAATAACATGTTATGGAATTTAGTGTGGGTTAGCATATAAACTAATTACAAAATATGTATAAATGTCTCACTAAAAACAAGAGGTATTACTGTTGTAAGAAACATTATAAATCAGAAATTAATATTCTGAAAATTAATAGACTTGCACAAAGATATCATACTGAGTTGTTATTGCCGTGTAATATGTAAAATACTCTACGAAGAAAATGAGAAAAAATACATTTCTAATATGGTTGAAATTAAAAACTCTTGGATATCTTTTATGCTTTAATGGTGGTCCCTTAGGGAGGGTCCACTGATGAGCAAGAGGCTATTAAAAGTTGATCTGACTCAATGAAGAATCCATGTTCAGTATACCTAGCTCCTTCAATTCAATGATCCGTATGTCCAAATGTAATGTAACAGAAATGGATGCAGGGAGACTTGCAGCTGTTCTTGTATCAAAATGATTGTTGATGAAACACTTACAGTTGAACTGACACTGGAAAGAAAGTTGTATACTCCTCTGGCTTAACTTAGGTGATAATGTGTAGCGGTCAGCCCTTTAGTAGTTTATGGAAATCTTTCAAGTGCATCCATATGTTAGAAATCTTAAATTTGATTCTCTACAAACACTTTCAAGTATTTATGAGAGGTTAGATTTACATTGTGTAAGAAAAATGAAGGACAGCTTGATATGAATGATTCAATCTTATAATTAAGATAGTAGACGAAATGAAATCTTACTAATTACTTTGATGTAATTTTTGGTGGTAGCAGTAGCATCCAACAAAAATATGTTACAGAATAAATTAGCTTGAATAAAATAAAAAAATAATTAGGTAGAACTGGAATATTACATATTGGTACTGACTACTGCGCTCTAATTTATAAAGTACTTAATATTTAAATTTTAAAAATTAGATGTAATTAAAAAATAATGTGAAGGATAATTATGAACGTAACTGGCAAGAAAAGGACATGATTGCACATCACATGTTGAGATTTTAACCACACTGATTGGAAGGTGCACATTACATATTGAGATTTTTACCACATTGATTGGAAGGTGCATCAACGTTAATGCCGGCGAAATAATTTGGGTTACATCTTAAAATTAGTTTTTTATTAAGAATAAATTCTACTTAATACTCTGAAATTCAGTCTAACTAATATTATGGCAACACCATTCCACAGCAATTTTCTAATTTATTTATTTTATATAAAAACCAAATCAATGCAGAACTGAAAAGATAAGAAATTAACTTTCACAGAAAAATACAATAAATTGTTTTTTTTCAAGTATCATAAATTTTATGATTTGTGGTGTGTGAAACAAAATTGTGAATCGGTAAAATTATTTAAATTTCAATAACAAATATTATTGATAATACTTGTATTAATTATTTATCTATAGATTATAACATTATAATATTTGCCTTTGCATTAATCATCCACCGCCAATGATTGGCATTTGTCCGTTCCATCTCAATACCAATCTCATAATGTCTTTATGACAACACCACAACAGCGCATCGATATTTCTTATTTTGTAGAATAAAGCAATTTATTGAACTTAGATAGATATTTCTTATTTTTTATTTTGTAGAATAAGGAATTATTTTTATTTTATTACATATTTAAAGTTTGGAGTGTTGGAAACTTGGTCAGGATCCGATTCCGACCGTAGCAGAATAATCACAAAACTTTTTTGTGACTTCTAATTTTCCGAAAATCAAGATCTATTTAATTTTATAAAGTGATTAACACAAATCATAATAAAGAGGAAATTTAATTCGTACCTTATTCCGAAGCTTAATCTTTGTCTTATCGTATCCCTCGAGTCATTTCAGAAATTGATTCGTCTCAACCACCGTAGCCGCACAAGCGTCCAACCTCTAATGATATCCATAGGATAGTTAAGAGAACTCTGTAACTCTTATAGAGAGGGTTAAGCATGAAGTGCTAGCTTCATAGGGCTTAAACATATTTATAATAAGCTTTGGACGTTTTAGGAATCTAATTGAAATTAAAATTTAATTAGAATTATAAATAATTCTAATTAAATACCAATTATGTCTGTATAAGATTCAATATCTCATATTGATTCTTATTTATTATATATCGCATATTTAATCATAAAGTTTCTCAAACTTTGCAATCAAGTCTAACTTGATTAAATTAATTTTACTATTTTCAACTCATTCTATTTATGAAACCCATTAGGTTCCCAAATATGTTGGTAATGATTATAAAATCTAATTTTAATTCATAATTAAAATTAGTTAAATTAAAACTCTTTTTAATTTATCTTTAATTCTCCAACATAATTAAAATTAGTTAAATTAAAACTCTTTTTAATTTATCTTTAATTCTCCAATTAAACAATTTATAATCATATATCAAGATTGATGTCTAGCAACGCATCATGACTACTCAAATATTTAGGAATGTCAGAGTGGTTTTGACTAACTTTTTCATGCATAATTTTTTCGTATAATTCAATCATTTCATCATACAATGTTCCGATTAGACATAGAGTATGAAATTAATGTCTACTCTATTTTAAGTCTAATCATATTAATTCTCTGTCATTAGCTATCAATTCAATTAATGACATTTGTAAACTATTTACAAGAACATCATTTCACCTTGGCTAAGGATTGCCTGAATCAATACTAATCGAGAACAACGAAACATTCTCCCTAATTACTTTAGGGTGATGAATCATATCTTGATCATTCAACTATCTCCATATAGTTTATGCTATATCCAATGACTACCGATTAAATGATCTATGATTAAATAGATTATAAGTAGTATCAAAACATATCAATCCCTATACAAGATAACTTTAATGACTTCAAATCAAAAGATTACTTATACAATTATCACAATGAGAATTTCATAAACATACAAATAATGTTCCAAATTGATTTCTCATACCGGGTCTGTTTAGTGAACTTGTTTTCTAGCAAGCACCCACACGTTTATTTAAGTATCGTCATACGTTAGCCTATGCGATTAATTACTTCTTTCATAAGAAAAAACAAAATGTGTGCTAATTTTTTTACGTTCTATTAATGTCCAATCTTAATATAACAATGATTAGGAACATTTAGGAATAATATATAAATGCAATATAAATCTCATAATTATATTCTCATTATAATTTTGTTTGTAATGTACAATTATCTCATGGATTTTATCATATACATCTAAATATGTACAAGATAAAGAATGTTTTTAAATAATTTATCAGTAAACTATAACCAAAGCGATTGACTGTAGGGCATAAACTAACATGAAATTACATGAAAGTAACTTTTCCAGTAAAGGTTTAATTTATGTTTTATATATCGTCAAAGTATAACAAAGTATTACGAAATCATTGAATTGTTAAAATTAGAGTAAACTATAGAATTGCAATAAAATATAGTCAGTAATTTATTTTATACCAAACCATTTCTAAATATGAACAAAAATATTGTCAGTAATTCTATAAAGATGCCTCTCTGTCTAATGTAAATTGAAGTTTGTGTTATTTACGTTTATCTGTTTATTATATAAAATAAACCCATGCTTATCTAGTAGATTCGTAGGAAACCCAAGGAATAAGCTATACTATTTACAAGCATAACTTAGACAAATGTCATATTTACTAATTTATGAAAAATAACAAATCATTGAAGACGTAAAAATGTACCAAAAGTTATTTATGTTGGATGGAAAAAAAATCACCTTAAATTTAAATATTATAAATTTTGTAAAATGAAGAGAATTTTTATATGGGTGAAATAAAGCTATTTAATTATCATAACTATTAAGTTTAGATTTAAGTGTGCTTTTAATATTACTTGTATAAAGATATATTTCGTTTTTCAAAATTTTGATTCTTTCATTTTTTTAATCAAAGTTTCTAAATAATAAAAATAAATGTTGCATATGTAAATTTTATACTTAAAATTGAAAATCCGCACAAGTTATATATGGCAAATAAAAATAGTATGTTGAAATAATAAATAAATAAAGGCCTATGCAATAAATTTTATTTTTATATCATTATTTTTTGTTATTTTAATTTTAGCTTAACAATTATTAGTGAAATCATTTACGTGATATTTTGAATTAAAAAAGGGGATCTCGTAATTATATTACTGACAAATTCAATATTTATTTTATATTTTTGATCCAACTAAAATTTAAAGTTCACAAATTACTAATTCCTATTTTAAAAGTGTCTTAACAACAACAGCTGTCTGCCACTAATTGGGAAGGCTTAAAAAGGCATATCATTCAGATAATCAATGTGAAAGATGCATTGCCAATTCAAAATTCATCCATGTGAGCTGTCCACTGAGACCCCTTAACTTGTTTGAATTTAAGGTTTGGATACATACTAAGTCGCAATCTAATGTTCTAATAATCATACATTCAAATTTGGTCACTGAAAAATAAAAAAAATTGTTGAAGATAGGTTGTGAGATACGGAGATTTCGTAAAGTTAAAACAGATCCCGATTAATATTTGCTAAAGCAATCTTTTTGAAAGTTGAAATACAATCTTTTAAGAAATTTAAATTTGAAACTTTTGAAAAAAAAAATCCTTTTAGATTAATTTTTTATATTAATTAATAAGCCTATTTTTATTCTCTTTCAACTTGATAATTTATACATAATTCTTATAATATCTGTAAATTCATATATTTTGGGAGTTATATAATATTATTTAACTTTTAAAATATATTTTTATATTAATTTTATTTATTTATAATCTATATAAAAGATTTGATTTGATATGTTTTCATTTATATTTCATATGATTTAAAATTATATAATAATTAATATATTATATTTTGTATATTTTTAATATACTTTAAATAATATTTATATGCACAAATAATTTTATTTTAAAATAGAATGTAGCTAAAATTAAAGATATTTTTTATTTTTATATTGTTAACTAATTTACTGCATAAAAATTTTTAAAAACTTTTTTTAAAATAATAATATATAAAAAATTCTACTAACAAAAATTTTACTGAAATAATTTCAAACAGAGGTTAATTACAAACAGGATTAATCTGAAGGTAATAATAATACTTGTACTCACCCTACGACCAAATCTCCGTCAGGAGTGGAAGATATGCACAGCCTTCAGTTTGACCCACAGGGTACGAAAGCAAAAGCCAATTGTGAATTCGCGTAACTAAAGCATCTTTTTCTATCCGATATCCAAAGTAATAAATACTGTCTCCACCTACCCTAAACTCAAAGGTGACTTCTAGCGGTAACGAGCTCTTGTTCCAAGCTATTCCATATAAAGCAAAGACGTATGAAGAATATCAACAAATCATCCTCATTATTGTTATCCATCAACATCTCTGAAAGTTCACATATTGAAGAAATAGTGCAATGAGGAAAGTCGACAGTGATGGATCCCATACGCATTTATATATTGCATTTAATAATTATACTAATAAACAAATAATAAATATCTAAAATTTATGAAGATTAATTGACAATAAGCTTCATAAATATAAAGTCTTTATGTACTCTACATTAAAAAATACGTATCACTTTTAACACTTAATATGACAATAGAAGATTTTGAAGAACTCTTTATTCGAGAATGAAACAAAACAAACTTGTCTCTTTCTTTACAACAGAAGAATACAACTCCATTTTTATTTATTTACTCTGTCCTCTTCCTTATCTTAATGTAAGAAAGTGAAAAGAGAATGTTTGTTTACTCTCTTCTCTTTGTTATGTATTATACACCCTTATCTTTAAATGTTACAAAGAAGAATCATAGAGTCAACTAACTCTCTTCTCTTTCCGTTTACCAAAAACCTACGAAGACCAAGTGCCTTTTATCATCTAAAAGAAGGGATACACAATATTCTCCTTTCCTTCAACTTTTTGAATTTGCACATTCTCACATCAATAATTTCTCTAATCAGATGAAACTTTCATAAAACATGTTTGGATCTTTGGTGTGACCTTGGTCCCTTAGCTTGTGCAATAGCATCGGTATTGTCACACAACAAAGGAACAACTTCCTTTATTAAAGGAACTACACCAAGTTTAGTTAAGAATTTTTTCATCCAATCAGCTTCCTTAGCTACATTGCATGCAGGTATGTATTCTGCTTCAGTAACTGAATCAACTATAGTAGCTTACTTGGAACTTTTCCAACTCACTGCTCCTCCATTCAAGGTGAAAATATAACCAGAGATAGATTTGCTGCCATCTTTATCTGATGCAAAGCTAGCATCAATATAGCCTATTAACTTTAATTCAAAATCTCCGTATATGAGGAATTGGTCCTTAGTTCTTCTCAAGTGCTTAAGGATGGTTTTAACCACTTTCCAATATTTCTCACCTGAGTTACCTTAATACTTGCTCATTATTCCTAGCGCGTAGGCTCATCAGGTCTTGTACATGTGATAGCTCCCACTGCAATGGCATATAGAACCTTACTCATCTGCTCTCTTTCTTTTAGGATTTTAGGACAATCCTCCCTCCTAAGAGAAATTCTAGTGCATATCGGTAGATAACCTTTTTTGAAATTTTCCATGTGATACCTTTTTAAGATAGTATCAATGTACATAGATTGGGAGAGCCCTAGCAACTTCCTTGACCTATCTTTGTAGATCTTGATTCCAAGAATGTAAGCTACTTCTCCTAAATCTTTTATAGAGAATTGTTCAGATAGCCAAATCTTTGTCTTTTACATGGTTGGTACATCATTTCCTGTTAGCAATATGTCATCTACATGCAGCATTAGGAAAATAACTATGCTCCCACTAACCTTCTTGTATACATATGGCTCTTCTTCGCATTTAACAAAACCAAACTTTGTGATTGTTGTATTGAAGCAAATATTCCAACTTGGTGAAGCTTGCTTCAATTCATAAATGGATCTTTGTAGCTTACATACATTGCTAGGAGTAGATGATAATGTGAAACCTTCAGGTTGCGTCATATAGACATCTTCCTTGAGCTCTCGGTTAAGAGACGATGTTTTCACATTCATTTGACATATGTTATAATCATAATATGCAGCTATAACAAGTAGAATCCAAATAAATTTGAGCATCGCCACAGGGGGAAAAAGTTTCATCATAATCAATACATTCCTTTTGATTATCCCTTGGCAACAAGACGGACTTTATAGGTTTCAATCTTCTCGTCTAATCCTATTTTTTTTCTTAAATACCCATTTACATCTTATGGGTTTTATATCCTTTGAGGAATAAACCAAAGTCTATACTTTGTTGATTCCCATATATTGAACTCGAATTCCATGGTTTTAAACCACTTCTCACGATCTGGACTTGTCATAGTCTCTTCGTAAGTCTTACGGTCACCATCAATATATGGGATATCATCAATATGATTATTCTCGTCACTTTACACCATTAACTTTAATCTATCTGGTGCATAACGATCCCTAGTAGACCTTCTAAGAGGCTTATGTCTAATAGGTTCTTCCTTTAGTTGATCTTGTTATTGCACTGGTTCTTGGACAGGTTCATTAACCAGTTTATTCTCCTCAACGGTTGAGGCTAGTACCCTATGTGTTAACTTCAAGACATCAAGTAAAGACTGTGCAACATATATATGATGTTCTTAAACTTGTGTTGATTCGTCATAATCTTGAATTTCATCAAGATCTATTTCTACACCATGACTTCCTCTATTAATCATCTCCTTTTCTATAAAGGTTGCATTTCTGGCCATAAAAACTTTGTATTCAGAAGGGTGATAGAAATAGTATCTCACAGTTTTCTTGGGATAGCCAACAAATCTATACTTGTTAGACCTCGCTTCAAGCTTATCTGGTAGCAATCTTTTGACATAAGCTGGACAACTTTAAAATTTCAAATGATTTAGGTTAGGCTTACATCCTTTCCTCATCTCATATGGAGTTTTAGTAACTGCTTTACTGGGAACTTTGTTTAATAAATAGGCAACAGCTTCTAAAGCATATCTCCATAGGAAGATATGAAGATGAGTGAACCCCATCATGGATCTCACCATATCCAATAAAGTTTGATTTCTCCTTTATAAAACACCATTGTGTTGTGGTGTTCTTGGAGAAGTCCACTTAGATATGATTCTATCTTCCCTTAGATAATCAACAAAATTATCACTAAGATACTCACCATCACGGTCAAATCTTAGTGCCTTAATCCTCTGACCAGTTTGTTTTTCAACTTCACTACGAAATCTTTTGAACATTTTAAATGATTCAGACTTGTGTTTTATAAGATACACAAATCCATATCTTGACATATTATCAATGAAGGTGATAAAATAAGAATATCCACCTTTAACGTGAACTTTCATAGACTCACATACATTAGTATGTATGAGTCCTAAAAGGTCAAGATTTCATGTTATTAAAATAATTTAAATAACATTATCACATTTTTCAGACAACATTCGTAAAAGAAACTTATAATTTAACAAACATTTATCGATCTAATTTCATAAATAAATAAATAGTTGGACTATATGGGAATGCATGCCGTGATAACATAAGGAAAAACCAAATAAGGCTAAACCCAAATGAAGAGAAGGAATGGCTGACGGCTAGTGCTAATAACCAAAACCAGATTATCTCAATTCCAGTGTTTAGACCAAGTAAAAGAGTAAGTCTTCTTACTCTCTTCTCTTTGTAAGGTTTTTAATGTTAAAAAAAACTTAACAGACCAACTTCCTCTATTTATTTCTTAATCGTACAACATCTGTTAAAAGTATTTAAAGAGTTTTCTATGGAAAGACAACATCTATCAAAAGCTTTTAAAAACTTTGTATTAAACCATACGTACAACATCTGACAAAATTCTTTAATGAGTTTTCCATGGAAATATGGAAAAAGACAACATCTGTCAAATGCATTTAATGAGTTTTCCATTTTCCGTGAAACCAATTTCAAAGTGAAGCCAAGATGATCTCATACTTATTAAATAAACAACATCCATGTGTTAAACACTAGTCAAGAAGTCCTTGATAAAGAGTATAGAAAAAAGAGGAAGAAGTTACACCACAATAATTCAAGAAATTGCTCTCTTAGCTTGTTTTAGCGTGCAGAAGAAAACCCTAGAGTTTGTGAAGAAGAAGAAGAAGAAGAGACTGCAGTTTCTCCGGAGGTTTGCGTTACTAGATACTCTCCACTGGGAACCCGATGGAGTCCCTCGATCAAGAGGAGCCTCAAAACAAAAGGGGTCGCACCAGGAAGTGCGAGGATCAAGCCCCCCCTCACCCTAAACAGACTTACAGTGCAGCCCTGTTCGGAGGCACAATCGTAAATTTCATCCAAGAAGAACTAGCCTGGCCCAAAGAAATGCACATTGAACCAGACGAGGGCGACATTTCATGTTTGCCGGCCGAGGAAGGGGTGGGTATCACCCTGTCCTAAGCTTTCAAGACTAAACTCGACAATATCTGGAACCAGGAGTTGATGGTGAAAATCCTGGGCAGACGCATAGGTTACCAAACCTTTGTTAATCGCCTAAAGCAGCTATGGAAGCCCCAGGGACCTGTTAAGTTTGTGGATCTAGATTATAACTTTTTCTTGGTGCGTTTCATCGAAGACAACGATTACCTCCACGCCCTTACCAACAGCCCTTGGACCATATATGGACAGGCTCTTTCGGTTCAACGTTGGTCTCCGAATTTCCGTTCTTTTTATGGCCATCTTCACCACACTGTAGTTTGGATATGCCTCCCTAACTTACCGATAGCGAGGTACCACCCCAGTGTTCTCCAGGCGTTGTGTGATCTCGTAGGTAATACGGTGCGTATTGACGAGAATACCTTCCTCGCGCAGAGAGGCAAATATGCGCGCCTCGCCGTAGACATTGATCTAGTCTCTCCGTTGAAGACATCGGTGCAACTGGATGGTGAGACTATCGCAGTGGTCTACGAAGGGTTGCCGCAGATCTGCTACGATTGCGGCACTGTCGAGCACGACCTCTCTGTCTGTCCTCAGAACTCGACCACCAATGCTGGCCAACCCACTCGTATTGGAGCAAGGGACGGCCCTGAAGTGGAGGAGACCACGCAGGCGCAGCAGCAATCCACCGTTACTGGCATGACCCAGGTAGAAACAGTAGTGGCTATGGCCAAGGGCATCATCGAGATAGGCTATGGACCTTGGATGCAGGTCCAAAGGTGAGCTCCTCCCCAACAGTCTGCTCCCAGCCATCACCGTACTCCAACGGGCAAAAGAAACATCCTCCCCCTGCGGCGACGCTCAAGGTTTGATCTCCTGTCCATTCACGAGGAGACGGTGACAGACGAAGTGACAGGAACAGAGACGCGAAACTCCGACTCCCGCGTGGGCCTTGACTCTGTGGGCCTCGGCACAAGACTGGATCTCCAGTCCCTGTTGGGCAAAGGCAAAACCATCTTCCAAGCCCAACCCACTAAAGTTGCTGGGACTAAGTCCAAAAAAGGCCCCAAAAACTAGGGCCCAGGCCCACAACAGCTTACTAAGGGCGAAAGCTCTAGGAAAAAACCGGGTCAGGCTCGGGCAATGGATTCCATTCCATCCATCCCTTTGCAACCCTCGCGCTAAGATAATAATATCGCCATTAAAATCGATTGTTATACAAAAATAGTTTACGATAGTTTTTAACAGTAGTAGTCCGGCCTGAGCCTGAGCCACCCCAACAGCTGGACGGTGTTGCGACTCAAAATCAGGAGGATCAACACCCGAGTGAGGACACTAACATGCATCCTACCGAACCTCCTGATTTAGGCTTCGGGAAGCCCATCATCGATCCCATAACTTAGTCAACATCCGTTGACATGCTAGAGCCTATGCCTCAAGATGACTCCGTAGCCTCCACTAGAGGTATAGTTTCTTTCTAGCTTTCGTTTCTTTTATGTCAATTTTTCTTTAGAATTGTCAAGGGGCAGGAGGGACGAAACTCCATGCCATTCTTCATAACTACATTAGGCAGTTAAATCCTGGTATTCTTGTTTTGATGGAAATCCGAATTAGCGGGCCTAGGGCTGACGTAGTCGTCCAAGCTTTAGGGTATGATTACTCATTTAGAGTAGAGGTTGAAGGGTTCTCGGGCGGGATATGGATCCTTTGGAAGGATATCTTCACTATCACCATTATTCTTGCTCATCGCCTATTTATTCATACCACGATTCACTCAGCAACCAGTTGTTTTGATTTTACAGTAGGTTATGCTAGCCCACAAGCCTCCTCCCGAGCCTACCTCTGGCTGCTCTTACATTGGGTAGGTATCACTACTTGTAACCCTTGGCTTATAGGGGGATTTCAATGCAACATTGGAGTTAGCGGATAAGCATGACGGAGCTAGCGGCACCTAGATAATGAACCAAAATTTCCAAGACTGGGTACATGCGAGTAGCCTTCATGACCTTGGCTTTATTGGCTCCCGTTTTATGTGGCGTCGAGGCCTTGTTCAAGCTCGGCTCAATGGAGTCTTTGGATCAACGACTTGGTTGCACACTTTTCCTCATACTGCAAATCATCACCTCCGCTTCTTGGGGTCGGATCATCGACCCTTGCTGGTGTACCTTCATAACCAAGCCCAGCAGATTCGAGGACCCCAAAAGTTTCGGTTCCAAAATGCTTGGTTAACCTACCCCCACTTTGACGATGTTATTGCCACGCATTGGCTTCCTTAGGCAGAGTCCATGAGCCAGGTGTTAGCTCGCTTCTCCTCGCATCTTCTGCATTGGAACCTTTCCTACTTTGGGAACATCTTCCATCGTAAAAAATGCCTGTTAGCTCGCCTTCAAGGGATCCAACGGGCCATGAATAGCGCTAATATGGACAATTTGCTAACGCTAGAGGATCATTTAAGTGGAGAGCTGATACAAGTTTTATGCGAGGAAGAAATTTATTAGAACCAGAAAGCTCGTTGTGCATGGCTCTCTAAGGGCGACCACAACACGGAGTACTATCATACTCTCACTTTGTCCAAACGCAAAAAAATGAAGATTGACAAGCTTCTTGATCCTCTTAACGCTTGGATATTCGACCCCGCTCAGCTGAGTACACTAGCTAGGAACTATTTCGTCAATTTGTATACCCAGGCAGATGGTCCCCGACTTGCTACCCAATTTTTGGAGCCTTTTTGCCTTTATCTGAAAGTAGCTTGCAAATTCTCTCTTAGCCCATCCAAGATTGTGAGATCCACACAACGATTTTTGACATGAACCTGACCAAAGCCCCAGGAGTCAATGGTTTCAACGCCCTCTTCTTTCAGAAGAAATGGGGACAGGTCGGTTCACAAATGATAGATTACGTTTAGAAAGTCTTCCGAGAGGAACGATGGGAACCTGACCTAAACTAAACCATCCTAGTCTTAATCCCCAAAGTTCCCTCCTCGCGGACTATCGCTCAATTCCGCCCTATTAGTCTCTGCATTGTGTTTTACAAGGCTATTTCTAAGATCATTGTCAATTGGCTGAAACCCCTCATGGCTCATTTAGTTCAGGGCCCCCAAAGTAGCTTTATTCCTGGACGCCAAACCACTGACAACATCATCATCGCCCAGGAAGTCATTCATTCGATGCGAAGGAAAAAGGGGAAGGTTGGATTCCTAGCTATCAAGGTTGACTGTGAAAAAGCTTATGACCGGATATGCTGGGATTTTATCCACAAACACGTTAATGGACATCGGAATCCCGGAGACCCTTTGTTCTGTCATTATGAAGTGTGTGACTACAGTATCTTTTCAAGTCCAGTGGTAGGGCATCCTTACCGCTCCTTCCCACCCATCCCGCGGATTAAGGCAAGGCGACCCGCTCTCACTTTATCTCTTTGTGATGTGTATGGAAAGACTTGGCTGGCTTATCTCGCATAAGGTGGGATAAGGATTATGGAGGCCTATTAAATTGAGCCCTACGGGACCCCAGCTCTCACATCTTTTCTTCGTTGATGACCTTGTTCTCTTTGCTGAAGCTACAAATTCTCATATTTCAGTTATCGGGCAAACATTGACAGAGTTCTATTTGTGCTTGGGCCAGACAGTGAACACCTATAAAACTAGGATTTTCTTCTCCAAGAACGTTTCCCCTGCTCTTGCCTCTAGGATCAGCTAGGCCTTGCACATCTTGCGTTCGAACAATCTGGGGAAATATCTTAGCGTTCCCCTTTTGTAGAGCGAACGTCCCGACAGACATACCAACACCTCTTAGATAAAGCTCACCAGACCCTTGCCAGCTGGCGAGCCAAGGTGTTGTCTCTCGCCGGGAGGGTCACACTGACCCAGTCTGTCATCTCGGCCTTGCCCATTTATACGATGCAAATGGTTAGACTTCCGAGACAACTCTATGATGACTTGGAGCGCCTCATGTGCGATTTTGTCTGGGGATCCACCGAAATGCATCGAAAATTGCATCTTGCTAACTGGGACACAGTGTGTAGAGCCAAAACTGCAGGAGGCCTAGGCCTCAAACGCATTCGTCCTACAAATGATGCTTTATTGGCTAAATTAGGATGGGCCTTACTCACCTAACCCCATGCCTTATCGGTCCAAGTCCTCAGGGATAAATATCGTCTGGACCCACATCATATCCCGCTAACTCTTGATCAGGCAAGGGTGTCGAGCACTTGGAGGGGGATATCTGCCACCTGGCACATCATTTGCCAAGGATTGCAATGGAAGCCAGGAAATGGACAGCTTATCCTTTTCTGGATGGATAATTGGTTGAACGATTGGGGGCCACTGGTTCATCTGGCTCTCTCCCCTATCCCCGACAGAACCCTCTCTCTTTCCTTAACGGACCTTCAAAACACAGATCACACCTGGAAATGGCACTTTTCTAGCAGTACCTCCCTTCTTCGGTTTGCTTGGATATTGCGGAGTTTGGGTTTCCTACTACTGTCATTGAGGAGCATTCCATCCAGTAGGGACCTACTGCGAATGGTCATTTCACAGTAGCATCATCTTATACCCTCGCTGAAGGCCACCCCTCAGACGAGGCCACAACCATTTGGAAATTGATCTAAAAATGGGACGGGCCACAACAGATCAGGATTTTCCTGTGGTTATTGACTAAGGGTAAACTGTTGATTAACCAGTATAGAGTGGCTCACCACCTTACCACAGAGGGCAGCTGCCAGCACTGCGGACAGGAGGAAACCACCCTTCATGTCATTAGGGATTGCCCTAGAGTTTAGGCATTCTGGGGTCAATTCCCCTAGCAATTGCTTGCTACGAATTTTTTCCATCAGGATCTAGAGGCGTGGGTGACCTCCAATCTCACACATCACGCTCAGGTGAGGCAGTTTGCCTGGGCTTTGCTTTTTAGGGTAACCTGCTGGTTTCTATGGCATTGGCACAATAAAAGTGTGTTTGACCTCGACTTCGCTTGGCCGACGAATGGTATCGAGGCTGTTTTCGCCTATGCTGAATGGATCGAACGGGCAAGGATAGCGGAACAATGTGTGTTTCCAAACTAGGGCTTACCCCGGGTCGTTTAGTCGGGTGGACTAAACCCCCCATTCTTGGGTTAAGTTAAACACTGATGAAGCAGTGCAATATGGCACAAACATAGCTACAGCTGGGGGCTTAATTCGAGACCGGCACGAACAGTGATGCGGTGGCTTCTTTCACCACATTGGCAGAGGTTCCCCACTCACTGCCGAACTTTAGGGAGTACACTCGAGGCTCCACCTTACTTGGAACCTCGGCTACCGACAAGTCCTGATCGAAGTGGACTCCCTCGAAGTTATTAACATCCTGTCTTCTTCTTACCCCATTTTATTTGATGATCTTTTGTTGGTGACAGGTACTTGGAGGCTTCTCCAGTGAGATTGGGAGGTCGCTCTCCAGCATTTTTATAGAGAAGGGAACCATTGTGCAGATAAGATGGCTTCGATTGCTACTCTAGCCAGTCCGGGCCTTTCTACTCTCCGTGAGCCACCGATGACCGTAATGGAGCTTCTCCATCAAGACCACCAGGGCGCGTTGCATCATAGAGCGTTGAGATAGCTTAGGGTGTTTGTTTTCCTCTGTATACAAAAACAAAAGTAACACAACAAAATACACAAATCATAATATTAGCATTTTTCAAGTATGATGTGAATGTAAGTTGATCTGATATTAATTGTTGGATCGTATAAGTAGCGGGAAAAAATTGTTGTAATTTTAAATTTATTTATTGCATTTAATAATCATACTTATAGTAAAATTAGCAAATAATAAATACCTGAAATTTATGAGGATTAATCTGCAGTAAACTTCAAAAATACGAAATTTTTATGAATTCCATACTGAAAAAACATGTCCTGCTTTTAACATTTAATATGGCAATGAAAGATTTTGAAGAACTCTTTCTTCAAAAATAGAACAAAATAAAATTGGCTCTTTCTCTCTTGTATTATTTTAAACGTTAAGAAAACATCAAAACAATATTATTTTAAACGTTAAGAAAACATCAAAAGAATACAACTCCTTTTTATTTATTTTGTCTTTCCTCTAACAAAATGAAAAGAGAATATCTATTTACTCTCTTCTCTTTATTATATATATTATACACCCTTATCTTTAAATGTTGCAAAGAAGAATGATAGAGTCAACTAACTCTCTTCACTCTTTGTTAACCAAAAACCACCGAAGACAAAGTTTCTTTTACCATCTGACGCCTTTTACCATTTCTTTTTTAATTATTATTATTATTTATTAATTTATTTTGTACCATAGAATTTATAATATTAACTATATTTTCTGTGTTAGCAAAAAATATAATAATATACCATATAGATTATTTAATAAATTATTTCATAATAAATTAAATAATCATAAACAGAAAATATTATACTTGTAAGTATGTGATCACATAGGTTTATCACTAAGCCGGTAGTAATTAATCTAATTAATTACTAATCAAGGTTGGCATTTAACAACACTCCTCAATGACAAGATAGTGTGAAGTAACAACCTTACAAAGATAGAACTTGG
>JANSVA010000218.1:4861314-4871887 GCA_025504915.1 Erythroxylum reticulatum | reverse complement strand
AGGTGTTTGATGAAATGTCTGTTCTTTGAAAAAATGATTTCAGTTCTTTATTTTCAGTTCTTTTTTAGTATGAATTTATATGGGGGTATTGTGGGGGGTGAGGGTGTGTTATATTTTTCTAGAACATATATAGATTGTTTATGAAACAAAAAAAAGTGTCCTAGGAAATTATATTACAAGAACATTCATTAGGTAGGAAGATCATTCAAGAAAAGCATATGCAAAGCTCAAAATTTTAAACCCTTTAAGTTATGGAGTAGCGAGGATGTCCTGATCCAGCCATTGAAGGTTAGCTAGAAATAGGGAGGCCCATAACAGGAACAAGAAAACTACTCTCCATCAAAAGCCTTTATTGATAAGCCTCTATGGTTCCTATAGCTTGGATCGTATCCTTAACCAAGTTGCGATAATAGTCCTTGAGTTTCTTCACCATGCAACAATAGTACACCCTCAAGTGCTTTAGTCTCATTCTTCTAAACATTCCTCTAAAGAATTGCCCTCGTCAGGGACTCTTTCCACCTAGTCATGTTGTTGGTACTTTCCGCTTTTGCTGTGAAACTTTCCGTCGGGTGGGCCACTGGAAAGTTGGAATAAGAGAGGTTTGGTGGAGAGTGTCATTATGTTGAGCCATAAGAGTCAAGAGGAAGATCTTGGTAGGGGTGTTATAAGCTAAGGGAATGGGAGAGGTTATAAACTATATGTATAGTTGGATAATATAAAGACAAATAATGCATCTTTATGCACTTGGGGTTCAATTGGGTTAAGAATTTATTTTAGTTATATCTTCATAAAATATGTATAACTCCTTACTCCCAATAAAGAACATGCAAATAGTCCAAGGACAAGGACAACCCTATGTCATGGAGAGTAGTGAACAACTAAGACTTTAATTTGCAATGAGTATGGTGCTAAGTGGAGTTTTCAGAGAATAAATAATTTGCAATGAGTATGGTGCTAAGTGGAGTTTTCAGAGAATAAATTATCTTTATAGTTTATATGAGCCATAATAATTATAAAGATCACTATAATGATAATTCCCAAAAAAATTGTGTTTAATCGTTCATCTTAACATATCAATATCATATGGTTAGATGTATCATCTACTTAATAATTGGTCTTGCTATATCAATTTCTTGTTATAGTTTATCTACCTCTTAAGAATCGCTTCATATAAATAAGTATCATATGGCAAGGAGGTTTTAGTAGTAGTTATACCATTTGATGAATTCCATTGTTCACCAAAAGGAGATTGTTGATAATTTTGATGGGATTGAGGTTACCTGGGAGCTTTTTAATGAAAATGATGATCATAGTGGTGGAAAAAAAAAGATGTTATACTAATGATGAGGATAGATACTTCGAGTTTTGAAGAGAAGGATAGAGATATTGTCTTTAAGAAGCACTTTATTCACATACTATGCACTCATGTAGCTACTCTGAAGTAAGAAGAAGAGGTATTATAGCTTTCCACTAAGAGAAACTACCGAGTAATTGGACTAGTATTAAGTTTGATAATTTGGACACATTTGACATTATAATGAATGATCTAGACATATTATTATTAAAGAAAGATTTCTACAAAAGAGTAGGTAAGGTTTGGAAAAAGGGTTATCTATTGTATGGTCCTCTTAGAACTAAAATCAAGTTTAATCGTAAGAAGCTAAGGCTAATTACTTGAATTATGATATAACTTAACTTGGAAGTGTTAGATCGGATGATGATTTAAAGGATGTGTAACTAGATATAGGAAATAATTTTCTATTAGTTATTGAGGATATTAATTTCAATCAAGAAGCATATAATTGAAACGAAGATAATGGTAATGATGAAAATGAGAAATATTAATTCAAAGGATAGGATATGAATTTCAGGTTGAAATATGCCATCAAAGAGAAAACATGATATAATGCGACCAAGGTTTAGACCACGATTTAGAGCCAGTTACTGTTTAGGTGAAGCATCACATTTTGCAGCTGCAACCGAATCAGATGTTGTACCTCCAACTACTATTACACTTACAGATGAGGCATCACTTTCTGTGCCTGCTACTACACCATCCACCACCTATATACTGACAGAGATATCAGGGGTAAACGATGCGGATGAAGGAGGCAACCTCTAGCCTGGATCTAAGGGAACTAATGAAAGAACTTACATTACAATTGTCAACAATCTATAAGTGAAAATACATGAAACACCATATGTTTAAAATTAAGTTATAGATTTAAATTTAAAAATGGTATAAAATTAATTGTTTTAATATTAAGTTGATTCCGTTTGAACCATGCTTAAGAAACACGACATCCAAATTTAAGGAAAAGATTGATGTTGAGGGTTGGAAGAATATCTCTTAGGCGACAAAGGAATTTTACTATCAGGAGTTTGATGTACAAAAAATTATCTTTTATTTTTAATTGATTTTTATACATTTATTAGATAAATATTATTACATTATAAATACTTATTGTATGTTTTTCCTTTTATTTCAGGAAGATTTCTTTTTGAATTTTAAATTTAATATGGTCATTTATAAAGTATGGGAGAAACAAGCACATACACGTTATCGAGACTTTGTTGATGCGATACACAAGACTGGTGTACGACTGCCTTATATTTTTGAACAAATATGGAGTCATTGGCAACAGTATTGGATATCACCCGAGGTAATGTCCATTTTAGAGTGTAATTTTACCAACAGACGTGGAGGATTGAGGGAAGAGAGTCTTTCCATACATATTGGAGGATCTATTATCTACCACGAGCATGCAGAAAGATTTGTAAGTATCTACATTTTACATTTATATTCTGATTTTTTTTACTTTGGTGTATTTCAATTTAATTTGATATGTGAATTTTAGAATGAAAATATGTATAATATGAAGAATGATAATGTTATAAATGTTGGATCCCATTTTCGGAACCCAAACATTCAGAGACATTTCAAAGCCCGTCGGCCAATAAAGGTGGCGTGCCCACAATAGCCAAACATCAACATCATAATTTTTTTGAGAAATCACAAGCAAAACTTAACTGTATTTCATTACTGAATCCAAATAAAGTTTATACAACTTATTACAAAATACGAAATACAAAATACACAAGATACAATTGAATGCTTATGCTTGATATGATTCTAAAATATGAAAATTCCTGAATTAACTTCATTACAAAAGTCTTTATCTATCTTGGAGTCCCGATGTCTTGCAAGGATCGCTAATATTCTCTTTCTACACTTGAGAAGGGAATCGTGGGGTGAGCTACACAGCAGTGGCTAATATATTTATATCCATTGACAACAAGTCACACAATCAAACATATATATATGTACATTCATATATTCATACACGTCTATATCTCATTGGGCTAGCAATTCAATCATTCAAAATTCAAATTCACCATTCATAGTTCAACATATCATCACATAGAACATGTCAAGTGTAATTAATCATCAAAACATGCACAATAATTAGCTCGAGGGTTCCGTGGAATAAAACAGAGAAACCGAAGGTTACTCCATGAGCAAAACGAATTCATTTTTTAGATTTCGTGTGTCACAAGTGGGCAGCTGGGAGAAGGCTTTATGTTGGCATGCAAGTGACTATGAAACAGTTCCTCTCTCGCCTAACCAGAAGAACATAATCATGCTCAAATCATTTTATCAAATGCTTCCATACTTTTCATGCTCTTTCCTTTCTTTTCATTTATACAAAATGCCATGACAAGGCATAACATGATCAAAATCACAATTCAATTATATCAAAATGTCATACATCTTTCAATGCATAACATAAAACACACCATAGTACATTTCAAATCTTCACAACAATTCAAATTCATGCAATCTAAGCATAAACACACAAGTAGGGCATTTGCCCATCACATAACAATTATAAACATATTACCCACCTCATTTGCTTGCAAAAATCTAAGTCAAGGTTGTCTTTCTCCTTTCTCTTAGGTAAGATTTTCTTGATTTCCTAAAACAAACCAAGTCTTATTCAATAGGAATCAATAGAAATCCCATAATGAAAAATCACTACAATTCATTATAGAATGCTTAAACCCAAGCATTTTCTAAATTCTATGAACTAAAATCCTTTAAAAAATCCGAAAGATCCAAAATGATCTTACCTTCATTCTTCACTAAATGAAGGGATCTTTAGCTCAAAGGGAAGTTCTTCTCACCCTCTACCTTTTTTGTTTCTTAAATAGCTCCAAAATCTCTCTTGAAGACTAACACAATTGAAACCCTAGCTTGTTTCTCTTCTTTCTCTCTTTCTCATCTCTCTTCGTATTTCTCTCTCTTCTTCAGGATACTCTCTTATCTCTTCAAGTTTCATTCTCCTCTCTTCTTTCTCTTTCTAATTTCTCTTCCACGCATCTAGCTTCTTCTAGAATGCCAGACAATACTTCTTCTTCCAATTATATCCTTAATGGGTGAAAAATGTCCCATTTGCCCTTCCATTTTTGCCTTATGTCTTTTTATGCTTAAGTATCTTGCCAACAATATCCTTGAACATTCTGACATAACTCTTTCTTCTAGAAAAATGTTCTCCATTGCCTTAAGTTTCTAAAGACACCAAAATCAATCCATTTGGTTCAGAATTCCAAAAGTATTGCCCCAAACATTTTTGGACTGTTCTTATATTAAAACAGTACACTATACTTAAAATTCTTCCATTCATACTCTTCCAACTGATACCCTTACTTTGATTCAATCCATCTTTTTCGAATCAATACCAAAAGCTATTAAATTCGATGGAGGGACAGAAAATGTGTTAAGAAACTATGCGTTCAAGAATCATTTCATTTTGAGATCGGATAACAAAGTTATGATCGAAAGAACCAAACAAAGGTTTTATCCTCAAACATATTGAATTTATCTTGGGAAAAATGGCATAACTCTCTCTGCAGATATCGAATCAAAGTGTTCTTTGGATTATCTGAAAGAGGGCTTCAAGATCTACAACTTTCATGAAGACCTTGAAGACAAATTCAATTGTCTGAAGGGTCAAAAAATGGATCAGACGATAAAATTAGACGAAACCAATCAAAAAGCAAACAAATTAAAAAAGCAGACGAAGCAAAGCAGACGAAGCAAAGTAGACGAAGCAAAGTAGACGAAGCAAAGCAGACGAAACAAAGTAGACGAAGCAAAGCAGACGAAACAAGAAGGCAGATAAAGCAAAGCAGACGAAATAAAAGAACAGATGAAGCAAAGAGGGCAGATGAAACAAAAGAACAGGCGAAACGAAAGACAAACAAGGCAAAAGTCTTAAGACGATGCGGGGTCAACTTAAGATGAAGCAAAGTCTTAAGACGATGCAAGGTCAACTTAAGACGAAACAAAGTCTTAAGTCGATGCAGGGTCAACTTAAAATAAAGCAAAGTCTTAAGACAATGCAGGGTTAACTTAAGACGATGCAACTCTATAGATGATATGATGTCATCATAGACGATATAACGTTATCACAGACAATAGGTCTTTACAGATGATACATCTTTACAGACAATGCATCTCTTAAGACGAATGATGTTATCATAGACGATATGACGTCATCACAGATGATACGTCTTTACAGAAGATATATTTTTACAGATTATGTATCTCTTAAGAAGAATGACGTCATCACAGACGATGTGTCTTTACAAACGATACATCTTTATACTCCTAAGTATTTTCCTTTCTAAGAACCATAACTTTCAATTCAGAGGTCCAAAAATTCCATACTATATACCGTTGGAAAGCTAAAAGAGAGACTTATAACTTTCTAGAAGATAACTCTATCTAAATCTATCTTGATCAATCCAGAATTTCCCCTGAAGTTAGAACATGAACTTTACATTCATCCACTAATGCACTGCACCCAGTTCTCAACTTTATGCAAAATCAATATCATTTATAAAGAAATTATAATTCATGATTAATCGTGAACACCAATAGAACATACACATATATGCGTATTCTTCATCACTTACTACATAAATTCAACTTCAACTTCACCCTAATTCTTCCCATTTCATAGTCTCTCATATACCAAAACACCAAAGCAAAACATAATTCTATCCACACTTCTCATTTGCTACTTCAAATCTTCTAAGAAAAATTTCGGGATCCAACAATAAATGTCTGATGCCATAAATGGCTGTATTGTTGAGTTATTTTCTTTGTTCAATAGGGGGTAAATATCATAAAAATAGAGAAAATTCTACCGAAATTTTTATAAATTGTAGTACACTTATAACATTTTATTCTAATGCAGGAAAAGTCTACAGGCATAAAGCCTACACCTCATCAACTCTTTTTGCACGCTCACATTAAGAAGTATGACGGTGTAACCTTCATCAACACCTGATGTAGAAAACCAAATGTATGTGAAATTTATGTTTGAATATTAATGCTTAATAATTATCACGTACTAACATAAATATTGCCTTATGATAGGACCAAATATAAGAAAGCATTCAACGGCAATCTCAGTAGTCTGAAGATGTTGATGAGATTCAAACCTATCTTCATAAAGTGGGTGGTAGGGAACGTTGTGTAAGGTTTTTGTTTTAACAAATTAAATGTTGAAAAAAATCAAAATATTATTAACAGATAACTCATAACTGTTTAAATTATGCATCAACCATAACATCATCAAACAAAATTTTATGCAGGGAAATTTAAAAAAATCGTTTTTAGTAACTTTATTGACTGAAGGTAGCACAAAATAATCTACAGTATATTCATCGATGGTTATACAAAATTTTCGTCGGTAAATTTGCGACGAATATTTTGTGATTCGTCGCAAATTATTATCTACGGTCATTTCTTCAACGCCTTTATCTGTCAGTAAATTTCGTCGCTAATTTAGCTTTCCGACAGAATTTGTAGAAGTTCCATCGGTAATTTCCTTTGCTAAGCTTTATTTTTCTTGTAGTAATTCTTAAGGGTCAAAAGCAATTTGATCTAACCATCATAAATTTATTTTTAAATAAGATGAGGTGTTTGGATTAGGTATTTAATGAATATGCCTGATTTCAATTTAATTTATTTAAATTATATCAGTACGAGGGAGTTAATGTCCATGTGACACGAATCTTCTTACTTCATAAGAAAATACATACAAACATCGAAGTGAAAACAAGAATGATTACAATAAATAAAAATTTTATAATCGAACAATTGATATTTATTAGGGCCAGTAGTCTTATAGTGATTCTCATTAATTTACAAAAATAAATTAATTAATTAATAAATTGATCAGTTTTTAACAACAAAAATTAAAAAGTAAATCAAACAAGACATTTAAAAGTACCATCGAAAAATTAGACGATTCAAATTTTTATGATTAAACTGACCGATTAATTTTTTTAATGATCGGAGATATCTATTAAAGATATTGGCTTGTGATGTGAGACATTAAATTCGCTGAAATATTTATCTCTCTAGAAGATATTTCACACACGGCAATGGATTTGAAGACTTAGTGAACCTATGTATGGTTATTATATACATATCACGTTTGGGTCCCACATTCCATCTTTAAGGAAAATTATAAACTTTGGACTTGATAAAATATTCCCAAGTTAGGTAAAAAGATAATTATTTTGGTGATCTAGTGAATGCAATGTTCTCCCATCGATCCATTTTTAATATTTTTTAGATTTAAGAGAAAGGAGCGGATATCTATGACTTTAAATGTGATTTTGGCCCTTAGGAGTAGCATTTTTAATTGAAAATTTTTATTTTACTATTTAATAACTCATAATCAAATTTTGAAAATTAAATATTTAATAATTGACATTTTTACAAAATTGCTGTGTTATTTTATTATATTAAAATTTAGCTTATCACGCAAATAATAATTAGTTAAATAACTAAATGAATATTTAGAAAATCTTTAATTATACAAATTGATTTTTTAAATATATAGAATACTTTATAAAAAAGTAATAGAAAAGATATCACCCGTCTTTTATGTTCATTTCTTATTACAATAACAACAACAATAATGAAGCTTTAGCCCACGTCTCAAGAGAAAATAACAAACAACGCTGGAATAAGGAGGGGACTTGTCCATATATACATGCGCTATGAACTCCACAACTGCACTGCATGAGCTTCCTAGCAACTAAGGCAACCAAGCGAAGCGAATATGGCGGACACAATCCATTAACTTGCACTTGCACTTTCTCTTCTCTTAATCTTTGTTGCTCAAATATTCTACCGAACTAGTTCTACATAGGAAAAACCTTCCTCCAAGCCCACCTCGTCTTCCAATTATAGGTCACCTCCGTCTCCAAAAATTACCCATGTATGTTACTTACAATAAGCTTGCTGAAAAGTACGGTCCAATTTATACTCTCGAGTATGGTTCCCGCAGAGTAGTCATTGTCTCATCAGCGTCAACCATTGAAGAATGCTTCACCACCAAAAACGATCCTATTCTTGCCAATCGTTCTTTTTTACTCGTGGGGAAATACTTAGGTTATAACTACACTGCCATAGATGTTGCGCCAATGGTCACCATACGGTGCATGATCTATGCCAGTGTAGTTATGACCTAAGTATTTTGCTGCTTCGGAGATGATGTCAATCAGTCGAATGAACTCGCTTGTAAGCATTAGAAACGACGAAGTCAAGCAAATGATTACTAATTTATCTCGTGAATCTATGCAAAATTTTGCTCAGGTAGAGTTGAAGACGCCATTTCGAGATCTAGCTTTCAATATTATGACCAGAATGACGACTGGTAAGAGAGCGTTTGGCGAGGATGTTGATGATGGCGGAATCAAAGAGTTTGTGAATGCAATGATGGAGTTAACTCCTTATTAAGATTCTGCAAATCCAGGGGGATTTTATTTCTTTCTGGGGTTGGTTTGATGGTGGTCGTTATGAGAAGAAGTTGAGGAATATTTTCAAAAGGATGGACACTTGGATGCAGCAATTAATTGAAGAGTGCAGAAATAAGTTGCATGAGCTTGGAAAGTCTGGTTAACAAGTTGCTTTTGTTGCAAAAGTCAGATCCCAAAACTATTACGGATGACATTATCAAAGGTTTTGTATCGGTGAGCTCGCACTTCTTAGTTATGTTGCTACAAAGTCAAGCTTAACAGTTGCATTAATGCTAGGCATATTAACATCTTCAGGGATAATTTAATGTGAAGTGATGATTCTTTTCATGAGTGAGTAGGATTGGTAGCATAGCATTCTGTAATTATTGTTTCCTTTTTCACGACTGGATAGGTTTAGTGATAATCGATTCAACTTTTAATTTAAATTTTGTTAGTTTACATTTTAATTTTAATTTTTGTTTTAAATTATTATTGTTAAAAATAAATTGTTATTTTTATCCTTAAAATACTAAATTTATTTCATCTGAATAATAAATTATATTTGTTAAAATTTAGGTTTTTATTTATCTCTTATATTTTAATTGAAATTTTTTTAATTATTATTATTAAAACTAATTACTATTTTATCATGAATTTGTTTAATAAATTGATTTATTAATTAGTAAATATTAGTAATCTTGCTTAAGATAATTTAAGAATATGTTTAAAATAATATTTAAACTATAAAAAATGTTTAAAGGACATTAAAAAAGAAGTTATACTCAAATTAAGCCTTTCTATTAACTTTCTTTAAATATACTTCAATTTTTATGAGTCTTTAAATAAATGGTAATATAGAATACAAGTTTGATTTTTATTTAAAAATTTATGTTAGATTCAATGTTAGTCCAAATCATTAGATTTATTATTACACTACAAGAAAACTGTGGATTAGTGACGGAAACTTAGCGACGGAAAAGAAACTGTTAGAAATTAGCAACGAAAAGCATATTTTTGTCGCTAAAATTGATTAATTTAGCGACAGTACTAATATTCGTCGTTAAATATGGAGGGAATTTGTCGTGGCAAAATTTGCGACGGATGGTAGCAACGAAAAATTATGATTGTCGGTAAACACTGCAAGAAAAATAAGAATTAGCGACGGAAAATATATCATTGCAAATTAGCGATGGCACTAATATCCGTCGTTAAAAGGTAGGAATTATTGGCGGAATAAATTTTTTTGAGTTTACCTACAGAAAATTTCGTCGGTAAATGAATTTAGTGACGATATAAGATATCCGTCGATAAAAAGGCGGGAATTATTGACAGAATAATTTTTTTTTGAGTTTACCTATGGAAAATTCTGTCCGTAAATTTTGTCGGTAAATGAATTTTAAATTTAAACTTACCCGACATCTCCCCCCACCCAACCTGCGTCTTCCTCTTCCTTCTTCCTACGTCTTCTCTACAATTTTCTTCTCTCCGGTTTCTCTATTGCAGACTCCTTTTCTGTTCGTCGGCGTTGTCTTCTTCGGTCATTGTCATCGTGTCCTTCGGTGGAGATATTTTTGCAACTACTATCATGTGTTTTTTTCGAATAACATAAAGGCAACTTTGCCTTTATCAAGTTCATGAGAGTATTTAAACCTACTCTAGTTTTACAATCAAAATTCTACATCTGTTGATCTTCAATAGTGTTAGAAGATTAGCATAAAATTCTTCTTCTTTCTGTGGATGCTTACAAAAG
>JANSVA010000218.1:4821336-4839701 GCA_025504915.1 Erythroxylum reticulatum | reverse complement strand
AGGTATGACTTTCCAATTTCTAAACCAAATTGAATGGAATTTTGGTTATTGTTTAAGGAAATCAAGTGAGGAAAGAGAGGAAAGAGGAGAAAGAGGAAAGACATCCCTAAACAAGTTTATAAGCAAGGAATTCCAGGTGGATACATGTTTATAATAGAGTAAATAAGCCACTAAATGTTTTCTTTGAATTAAGAAGGTTTAATGATTTCAATTGCATCATAAGTGTTGCATCTATTGCTTCTTGAATGAATTTAGAAATTTTTATATATTTGCTACATGAATTGTGTTGACAATTTTTTAAAAGATTTTGGAAATGGTTCTTTTTGAAAAGATGCAAGTTTATGAAATCAGGTTTTCGGAAGTGGTTTTCGAAATATCTCATATGCATGAAAAATAAGTTTCCAAAAGAGGCATTTGGGCAAACTATTTTCGATTCATGAATTACTTGCTATGTAGGTTTGGTGTAGTCCATTCAAGAATGTCAAGTGCACGTAGACTAAGTAAAGGCTTCTCTCGCCTGCCCGCTAGTAGCGCGGAGCTCCTTTATGGACTCCCTCAAATATACATTTATGCAAGACACCTATGTAAGATTGCGATAGTACGTCAAGTTTATGGCTACACAGGACCATTACGTGAAAATGTGTAGTTCATCATGTTCATGGATCTACCCAAACCATTCTGATGTGCTTATGTGCTTATGAAGTGTTAAAAAGTTTGATGCATACATAATTTATAATTGCTCATGAATTGTTTGATAAATTGAGAATTTTCATAAATAAGTATTTGGTGATTATTCACGCAAAATTACTATGATTTCCAAAATGTATAATGGTAATGAGTTTTGAAAATAGTTTTGTTCTTGTTTCTCGATTATAAATCTGTTACCCACGAGCTTTAAGATCACCCCATTCTTTCCCCCTATTCAGGTGATGAGCAAGAGATCGAGTAGGTCAAGAGTTACGGCATCACTCTAAAATGGCATACTTTTGTATTTTTAGTTAGAATTTTGGGAATTTACGACTTTAGCTGCATTTTAAGTATATTTTTGGTATTTTTGGATTATGAAGCAAATGATGTATTTGTGGCTTGCAATGCCATTAAAGCTCTATAAAACTCTTACTTTTGATATTAATGAAATATGTGTTTGGATTTGCCTATGATTTTTCTTGTTTTCGCAAAGTATCCAATTATGGAAATGAGATTAAGATTTTGAGAACTTGTTTGGGGTTAGGTTCTTATCCTTTTTTTTTTGTTGAATTGATGAATGTGGTTGAAGGATTTTAAGTTGGATTTTAGTAAGATAGGTAGTTTTGGGTTATAGTTCCTACTATAACGGTTTTTGCCACGACGTAATTCTCTCAAAGGAAATCCTCGTTTTCTCGTGGCGACATCACTGCTACAAAGTTATACTTGTTGCTACGATGAAATTGAACTGAAGGATTATTGAAGTTTTCTCACATATGTTTGCCGCAGCGAAGCTTGACTTTGCTTCCAAAATATTTTCTTTTAAATTTCCAAATTCTAAGCCTTCTTCCATGCTCAAGCTTCATGATCCCATATCTGATGTTGGGCTTTGGAAACGGGGTCCAACATAAGCTCCAGATAGTTTCCAGCACTCTCCACCATAACTCTTCTCACAATACTCACACGGGGGCAATTGACTCTACTGAATCTTCTACCAGAACCACTCTGACCCTTACTAGACCTCTTCATTCTAAACCTTTTCCCAGTCTCTACTTGTCTCTTTCTCAGTAGCTGCTCAATCCTAATCGATGCAGCTCTCAACTCAGTGAAACTACTTAGGTCTGAAAGTGACAACCTTGTTCTAATCTCCATATTAAGTCCTTCCTCAAACCTCCTACACTTTTCTTCTTCTATAGGGATCAAAGCAGTAGCATAACCCATCAACTTGTTGAATCGAATTTCATATTCTGCCATCGACATCTTGCCCTGCTTCAATTATAGGAACTCCTTCATCTTTCGGTCCAAGTAAATCTTAGGTATGTCTCTTTGAAGACCCTTAGAATGTCTTCCCACCTCTCGCCCGACTCACAGTCTATCTGATCAAGAAGTCTCTCAGTCCTTTCCAACCATCCTTCAAATTCAGCAGGGTCTGTACTGCCAAAGAAATCTACAACCCTCTGATTTTGTAGGCTGGCATACCTCCTTTCCCTTCTCAAGAAATCTCAGAGGCATCTCCTATGATAGAGGTAGCGAGGAAGCGAGGACTCCCTACTGGTTCCTATAGATCCTAGGTCAGCTGGTTCACCCACTTGCTCACCTATGGCGAATGACCTACAATAAACAAGAATTTCAATCATTATTTACATTTCTCATAATATTTCATGCTTAACACTCCTAGATATCCTTATGAATGCCAAACCATGCTTTGATACCACCAACTATAGTGCCCCTTACCCTAGGGTACATACCGAGATGCCCAAAGAGCATTCCAGTACATAACCTATAATAACGGCACACTCCATTCAATCATAACATTTACTTAACATAGCATCGTGTATCTTTGTTCTCTTGTAAACATCATAAGGAAAGTCACCATAATTTAAAACCAAATTTTCCTTATTTCATTTCATGAAAATCGGATTGACAATGTGACTTTTACAATATCATCTGAAGTATGTACATGACCCAAACCTAACACAAAAATACGCTACATAAAAGAAGAAATATACAAAGTCTATCTAATCTGTCCATATCTAGTTGACCGACCTTTGATCTATTACTTCTTGTCCCCAAAAGCAAAATTCTACACTTCTTTTAGCGTCCCTCAGTAGCTAATATCATCTCTCAGTCCTGAAAAATCAACGTTGCAATTTTGATGAGATTTGCAAACTCAATGAGATAACCATCATCGATGGTTCACTCAATTCATACATCACATCAATGCATGTTCATGACAATCCCAGGTATTTTTCCATTATCCTCATCATATAATCAATCCTATCTCAAAACTCACTTAAGTATCATTTGTACTTAGGCTTATACCTCAATAAAACCATTAAAATCACAATTCATTTCTCATTGTATCACTTTTAGATTTTTCCCGAAAACTAACTTTCGAGTCTACTTTTCTTAATCATTTAGACAATGAAAATGAAGTAATTTGGCAATACTCTATTCTATAGGAGTGTTCTCCTATTTCTTAAGTTTCTAATGACACTAAGATCGTTCAATTTGGTTCAGTATCTTGAAATTTATTCTTCAAATATTTTTGGACTGTTCTCATTCTGAAATAGTATACTATAGTCAACTTCCATCTAAAAATTAAACATCTTAGATTCTTACTTACAAATCGAATTCTTCAAATGATTTGTATCCCTATGTTTATAGTTTACTCCAAATTAAATATAATCTCATTTGGACATTTAGAGAAGAAGTTACGGATAAAAGAAGCAAGAATATTCAGTTTGCATTTGCTCTCAGGTGCACAGACCAAAACCAAGTCACGGTTACTATTGGAGAGCACAGTGTCTTAATGTGACAATTAAACATCAGTCTAGCAATTAAACTCACAGGTATGAGGGAGAAAAGTCACGGGCATGAGTGACTCACGAATGTGAGGAAAAAAGTCATAGGTATGATAGATAAGGACAAAAATGTTGGACTATTTGAGAACACACTCAGTCAAACCCGTCCCATGTTTTTCACTCTATCTCTCCCAATGATTTCAGATGGTTAAGATTTTTAGTGGAGAGGTAGAATAATGTGTTACAAGTGCAATGGTTTAAGTCTCATGTCATTTGGAGGTCAGACGAAGGAGATATAACCAAAATACTAAAGGATGTTCATCAGCCTCCAACCTTAGAAGTTGCAATCGTACACCTCAAACTTACAAAGTTACGATCGTGCTTCATTGCCACCACGCTTTGTCATAATCGTGTGTTCCCTTCAGTGTTGCGATCGTGAGTCTCATCCAATGTCGCGATCGTGACTTCCTACTTGCACTCCCTCACTTCTAACTTCTATAACTTTCAATCTAGAACTCTAAAAATTTCAAACTTTATATCAATAAAAAGCTAAAAGAAAAATCTAAAACTTTCATGAAAGCAATTTTGTCAAAATCTTCCTAGATCAATATCGTTTAATCCTGGAAGTTTCAGACTAATACTAACTTCTCTAACTTATCTTCTTCATTCTCTGTGCTTCTTCTTTCATTTTCCTTCACTTTCCTTCCATTTACATTCTCCAGTTTCATTTTACCATTTTAACTCTCATTCAACTTAACACATTCACAAACAATTCAAAAATCCATGCTTAAACCAAATCATCAAGAACAAAAGAAAAGTCATTCAAGCATTTCACCATTCTTTGTGCTTTCTTCATTGTCATTTTCCTATATTTTTATTTTCTACATTCTCTTAAATTTCTTCCTCTAGCTATCATTTAAACAATCTTTCTCATCTCAGACCATCATCTTACAACTATTCTTCAACTATAAATTCATTCTTTTATTCATCTCTAACAACACTCCTAATTCACGTACACAGTGAATACGCAATCATAAACAGATCATTTACTTGTTCTTCTCTCCAAATTTTTATGCACTTAATTACACAAGTTCCTATGATTTTCCAACTTATAAATAATTTCTACACTATCTTAAGACATCTAGATCATCAATTATTCAAAAATCACACATCAACAATTTTCGTATCTTAAAACCTCGGTGTTAAAAATGCTCATTTTTTCTTCATAATCATGCAATGATAAATAAACCACCATTTTGGCTTCATAAACCAACAACTCTAAAGGATTTACAAAATACTTACTTGATATTTCTCCAAAATCTGCAAAAGCTTAAGAAGCCCTAGTTTCTAAGCAATTCAAGTACACCACTTAAGGGGTTCATAAGCTTGGATTTTTCTTAAGGCAAAGAGAAGGAAACTAAAGTTAGGAGTGGCAAGGAGATAGACTAAAACGAGGTTTAACTTTGGTGGAGTTTTGATGAAAAACTCTGTGTTACTGTAAAACTTAAGAAAGAAGCTACAAGGGAGATGAAGACACGAACAATAACTTATCTTTCAAGGTTGAGAAAATTTAACTTAAAACTTGGACACTTGTCCACTTCTGAAGACATTAGCTAATTTCTCCAAACTAACTAGTTCTATTTGAACTAGTTCTATTAACTCCCATCTTTTCATTACACTTATTTCCAAAATTTTCAATATCTTTTTTTTTAACAATTCTCCAATATCATTTGATTCCTATTTCTATTTTTCATACATCAATTTACTTGCCCAGTGGCATTTTTCCTAGTACAATTAATCCATATTTTCATAAATAAATCATAAAATTCACCAAAGTTCAAAATTAATAGCTACACTCTCCAAGTAAATTTTCAATACAACAAGTTTACAATTCTCAATAATATCACATCACATCACAATTCAATTATGCCCGGAATTATCCATGAATGCATGTATAATTTTTTTCATGTGCAAAAGTTCACTATTCACTATTCACGTTTATGTGTGTATCATACCATGCATGAGCATGCAATGCATTTCTAATCTCCCAATACCCTTTGATATTTATTATTTTAACCTCCCCCATGTAATGGGATATTACACACTAGGACACTTTGCCATAATTTTTCTTGGATTCGTAGTAAGGGCTATGGATTCTTTGAAACTAGTGGGAGCCATATGCATGTCATCTATGTATTTATTTGTATTCTTATGCATGTCAGTATATATTTATTTGTATTCTAACATTCTTTCTCTGTTCATATTTTGGTTGATTGAAGATATCTTCCAGTGTGAATTTGCGCTCACTTATGGATTCTAATAAATTAACTGGACCTAATTTTTTTGATTGTTTGAGAAATCTAATAATTGTTCTCAAATATGAGGAGCTAGGCTATGTCTTAGATGTTCCACTTCCTGATCCACCTGCTACTGATGCTTCTAATGAGGATCACAGAGCATATCGTAAGCATCTCAAAGATAGTGACTTAGCTACCTACATTATGCTAGCCTCTATGTCACCAGAGTTGCAGAAGCAACATGAGTCTATGGATGCTAATACCATAGTGCTTCATCTTAGAGAGCTGTTTGATGAGCAAGCTTTGTCTGAAAGGTTCGAGACCTCGAGGCTGCTCTTCATGACTAAGATGACTTTGGGGATATCTGTAGTGCAGTATACATTGAAGATGAATGGTTATATTTAGTGGTTGGCCACCTTAGGTTTTGTTATGGACTATGAATTAAGTGTTGACTTAATTCTGGTTGAATTGTTAGATAGTTATTCTCAGTTTTTAGTGAACCATCAGATGAACTAAATCTCCATGAGAATCCCTAAGTTGATCAATCTGCTCAAGATAGCAGAGCAAGCTATCAAGAAGGATAGCAAGCCAGTGTTAGTAGTGGACTCTTCTTCTTCTGGTTTAAGAAAAAGAACTTGAAGAAGAAAAGGTCTAAGAAACCAAAAGGAAGTGTAGCCAAAAAGAAACTCAAAGAAACTGCACCGAAAGGAACTTGCTTCCATTGTGGCAAGACTGGCCACTAGAAGCGAAACTGTAAAGTCTATCTGGAGTCTTTGAAGAAGAAGTAGGCATCAGATGCACCAGCTCCTTCAGGTATGTTTCATTGAGGTTAATACTATTTCTATAACCCACCATTACTATAAAGTATGTACCAGAACACCCTGAGGACATTCCGATACATACCCTATACTAATGGCGTGCTAGAGCAATCATAAATCTCACTTATCTATGGCATCATCATTTATATTTCTATTAAAGCATCATAAAGAATAACACCATGTTTTAAAAACATTTGAGTTCCTCTTTTCATTTCACAAAAACCAAATTTACAATGTAGCCTTTACAAGATCATCTGAATAAGTACATTATCAAAAACCCAGTATAAAATATGTTACATGAAAGAGGAATTATACAAAATGTCTAACTAAATCCTTCAGTCCCAGCTGACCAACCTTTGAGTCATTTCTTCTACACAAAAGTACAATAATTAAGCTTTTTGTATAGTCTCTTAGTAGCTAATGTCCTCTCTCAGTCCTGAAAAATCAACAATCCAATTTTGGTGAATTTTGCGAACTCAATGAGGTAACCATCATCGATGGTTCATTCAATTCATGCAACACATTAACACACGTAACATAATTCACATCTTTTCCTTTTGTATGAAGCATCACATATCATATTCTCATTCAAATAAGATAACAATACATTTTCAACAGTCAAACACACGTATTAAAATGTATACGATCGTGAGACTCACTTTCACTTATTATTGTTGTGGTGATCGAGTGTCTTTTTATCTAGCCCATACCCTTTAGTGGATACCGGGTACATGCATAACTGAGCCTGAGGCTCTAATCAAAGTCTAAACTTTAAGCTCTTTTTATTGGAAGCTCTAGTCACAATTGCCTTTATCTTTAATGCTTTCATGTAATGAAATGCTTCACATTCTCATATTCTTAATCAATCAGATGGTTTCATATTCACATTTAGAACACATTTATCTTCAGGCTTTAGTCCGGCATTCAACAAAAATTATGTAACATTTATTTCTTCGCATTCAAATAAAAGTAGCACTTCAATATCACATTCATACATCAAAAGTCTCGGACCTTTAGTGTACAGAATCAACTCAATTAAATCACATTCATAAGATAGCTGAAACATAATCTAACACAAACAGTTAATTGTGTGAGACCATCTAAGTTACTCACAGATCGCTCCAAAAGCTATTTCCTTGAAGTCCCGGCAATATCTCGATGTTGATGTTCCAAATGCTCCTCTATAACACACAATACATACACATATCACAATTTTGCACAATTTGATAAATATTCATTGATGCGCCTTTATATAAAAGAAAAATGTACAATGCATGTTCAATGACATTCCATATAACATACTCTAACACATATTGCCAAAATTCTATCATTTCAAGTTGATAACTTCTTCAAGTATGCCTTAATTTCAGATCAACATCATCCATACACAATTCATATTCCATACTTGATCATTAACACTCAAAATAGAACATATTCTCATACTCTCAAAATAGAACACAAACATATACATTCATCCACCAATTTGCTGCACTTAGTTATCAATTTCATGTATAATTTTAAGAATCTTAAGGATAGAATTTAAATTTGATGTCTTCATAAAAAACGTAGCCTCATGTCTCTAATTTAATCCAAATCAAAAATAATCTTATTCTGATAACTATAGAACAAGTTATGGTAAAAATACAGAAGCTTAATCGGTGGAAATATTACTGCTAACATTTTCCAACACTCTCTTCCAATTTTCCAGGTTTTATAACTTCCTACATTTTACACCTAACACATCTTTTGTACTTCATTTCCTCTTCATTATCAACTCAATATCATTCATGAACAAATCATGATCTATATTAGATCATTAACCAAAAATAGAACATATACATATACCTATTCATCATCATTTTTCTGCACTCATCCTATCACCATTATGATGATCATTCTACCTCAAAAACATCTCTATAATAATATATGAACTATTACTCATCATACTTAAACAAAAGCAAGACATTTACATAAGCTTTTCATCACCCAAGACACATACATAAACATTGCATAATCAAGTCATCAATCTTAATTTACTCATCATTATAGCTTCATTTAACAAAACCCATGATAATTAAAGCACAACTTACTTGATTTAGCTTCAAATCTTCAAAAAGTCACTTAGCCCTAGCTCCCAAGCATCCTACAATATTTATCTTATAAAGGTGGTAGGGTTAGGTTTTTTTGTGACAAATTGAAGAAAATAGCAAAATGATAGTAGTAAATGGAAGGTAAGAACAAGGTTCACATTGAGAAGGTGAGAAATGGGAGTCTTGGATGAAGAAAATTAAAGAAGATAAGAAGAGAAATTACAATAGGTGAGAGCAAATGAATAAGGAAAAGACAATTAAAAATGAGGTTGGTCTTTCATTTAGGAGAGAGTGTCGTAAGTGGTGGAAGCATGGCTTGGCAAGTGGCACTTGTCACTTGCCATAAGTGCACTTCCTATAGTCTCACTTGTTTTCTGTTATTTAGCTAGTCTAATCTATTCCAATTCCTACTCCAATTGTCTCCCCAACTTCAATGACACTTGTAAATAAATCAAAAGGTCATTTATCAAAATTCCCATTGTCATTGGATAGTACTTTCTCTACTGCCATTTATCAATTTTTTTCCACTTGACATTTTTACTAGTCCAAAATTACCCAAAAAGTTTCAGAAACTTATTAAATTTCACGAAAATTTCTAAATCAATACATATACTCTCTAAACCAATTTTCAACACAATCAAACCACAATTATCAATAAATCATATTTATAACTCAATTATACCCGAAAATGTCAATGAATGCATGTACAATCATTTTAATATGCGACAATTCAATATTCAAGTGTATGTGTATGCTATAATATGCATAAGCATGAAATGCGCTTTCTAATTTCTCAACAACTCTCATATTTACTATTATAGCCTTAACATGGGTAACGAGATGTTACAATTTCTAATCATAACATGTGGGTATTAGATACTGGCTGTGGCTCACACATATTTAATGATATGTAGTGTAACATCCCGTTCTCATTGTAAGGGTTAGAATCCTAAAATTTGGTACATGTGAAATCAAAAAGAGATTGAGAAAAATGCAATTAATGCTCATGCATAATGTAGCATACACACACACGTGAATAATGGTTTTTGCACATAAAAATAATTGTTCATGCACTCATTTGACATTTTTCGAGTATAATTGATCCATAAATGTGATTATATTGGAAATTGTGAATTATATGTGTTATCAATTGAGTTGGAGTGTATAAGTAGTGAATTATAAATTTTGACAAAATTTGGAAATTTTCTAAAATTTAAGGGTACTTTTGGATTAGGAAAAAATGCCAAGTGGTAGAACAATTGATGAATAGTAGTCGAAATAAGGGTAAAATGGCAATGGAAATTTTTATAGATGACTTTAGGATTTAATGACTTATGTCATTGAAAATTGTGAGACAATTGAAGTAGAAATTGGAGACAAAATGGGCTAGGTATTAAAGTGGACCAAATGAAACCATGCAGAGGTGACAAGTGGCAAGTGAAACGTCTCACCCACGATTTTTTCATCATCTTGCAAGCCTATCCTTAATTTTTTTTCTTTCATTTTAACTCTTTCTTTCTTCTTCATTTTCGTGGCTTCTTCTTCTCTTCTTCTCCTTCATGATTCTTGACTCACCCAATCCGCCATCAAGTTACATTATGCTTCCATCTTTCACTTGTTACTCTCACCATATCATCTTCTTCATTTCCACAAGAAAACACATCCCTACCACCTTAAGAAGATGAGGATCGTGTGAAGCTTGGGAGTTAGGGTTAAGAGAGATTTTGAATAATTGGAAGCTAAATCAAGTAAGTTATGCTTTAAATAACATGGGCAAGGTTAAATGAAGCATTTATGATGGTTGTTAGAAGTTAGATGACATATAATGGTGTTTTATGTATGATGAACGTGGGTGATGAAATTCTTAGGTAAATTTCTTGTTTTGTATATGTATGATGATTATTTGAGGTTGAATGATCATCGCCATGGGGTTGGGATGAGTGCAGAAAATTAATAATGAATGGGTGAATGTTTATGTTCTATTTTTGGGTTAATGATCAATTATGGATCATGATTTGTCTTGTGAATGTTTTGGAGTTGAAATGGAGTTGAGAATGAAGAACAAAGGAAGTAGAAAGGATGTGCTAGGTGTAAAATGTAGGGACTTAACAAAATCTGGAAACAATTGGAAGAGAAAAAGATAGAGAACTGGAAAATGCTAGCTGTAACAATTTCACTGATCATGCTTCTGTGTTTTAGTCATAACTTTTTCTGTAGTTATTCAAATGATATGGTTTTTAATTTGATTAAATTAGAGACCTAACGCTACATTTTTCATGAAGACATAGAATTCAAATTCTGTCTTTAATAGTTTCGAAATCTGACTAGAAAATGTGTACTAGGTGTTGGAAGTTGATGATGAATGAATATATATGTATATATTTTGTTATTAGTGTTCATGATCAATCATGAACTATAAATTATTTATAGATGATATTGATTTTAAATGGAGTTGTAATAATGGATAAATTATGAGTATTGAACCAGAAATGATAGACTAAGCATGAGAAATTGAATGTTGTAAGTAAAGATTTAGAAATCTGAAAAAACATAGAAAGCAATTGAATATACTTTGGTGAAAGAGGCATAACTTTTTCTGTAGAACTCTTACTAAGGTCATTTAGGTATGTTTTTAAAGAGAACTTCAAGATCTACAACTTCCATAAAGACATAAATAAGATATTTTGATGTATAAAGGGTAAAAGTTTCAAGTTTCTGTAAGTGACCTGTAAAGGTCCATTTAACGGACATGGATGTCCGCCTAAGGGACATTCACAGGTCAAGTGACCCTAATTGAGACTTAAATGGGTATTAAATTGAAAATAAAATGATCCTTGGTTTATGTGACTAATGTATGATAGTTTTGAAGTGAAAATGAAGGTTATAACTTAGTGAATAAAGGGATAATATCAAGGGACCCAAGGCATGAGTATAATGGGAAAGAAGATGTTTAGGTAATTGTAGCTATGATTCAAAGAAGTTGAGTAATATGTGTTAAGTGATTAATTGTGAATGAAAATTGGATATTATGAGATCACATGAAGTTAGAAAAGAGATTACAAGAAATTAAGTTTTGATATAGTGTAACCAAGTGTTCTTGAGGTGTAAGCTTATAAATAAGCTAGACACATACAAAGGGTAAAGATTGAATGGGAAACTTAGAATGATAATGTGCAAATGAAGTATAAATCTAAGTTCAATTATACAAATATTAATCATGAAATGAGAATGAGCATAAGATGTGAATTTAGAAAATATGCCCGGGATTGTCATTGAGTATACATTTTACATTACACATATACATGTGTGTAAAATTGAATGTTTATGTGATTGTGCAATTAATAATGTGTGTGCATTATATGTTTTGCATAATGATGATACAGGATAGAACGTCCCCATCCAGATGTTTCTGGATCATGGAAGCTAATGCTAATTTGGAGCGTACTGTGAGTCGACCTAGATAGTCTCACTTTATTGTTTTTTATGTTTTGAATTTTTGTATTGATTGAATACTAAATGATCATATGAATGTGATTAATTGTGTTGATTTTCAAATAGAAGGTCCGATGATTGTGAGGTATGAATGAGATATTGAAGTGATCCTTGTATGTGAATCTGATGAAATACGTGATACATGACTTGATTATTAAATGCCTGACTTAGTTCTGAAGAAAAATGTGAATATGCATACGAATGAAAAAGAATGATTCTTAACTTTAATGTTGAATGCTGGGCTAATGTTTGATGATATGTGAAAGTGAAAAGTTGATCATATATGATTGATGCATTTCATTACATGAATGCATGAAAGATAGAGGCAGTTATGACCGGAGTAGCCACCGAAAAAGAGCTTAGAGCTTATAATGTGAAAAGGAGCCTAGAGCTCAAAAAGTTATTAAGAGCCAAAGGTTCACTATGTAAAATGAGTCAAGTATCTCCAACAGATACGGGATAGTTATTAATGAGCCCGGTATCTATAATAGATATGGGACAGTTATAGGCACTAGGTAATAACAAAGAAATAAAATGGAAAGTGAGGCTCATAAGTATTGCATATGTATAAGATATGAATGATTATAATGGTTTGAATGATTTCGGAGTGTGGTATGTGTTGAATGAAAAATGTGAAATGACTGATCAAATGTATTTGATTCAATGTGAGTATTAATGAACAATGTGAGATTATGTGAATATGTGAATTGTAAGTGTTATGTGATTGAGTGAGCCATCGAGAATGGTCACTCACTGAGTTTACAAAAACTCACCCAAAATTTTGCATTATTTTTCAAGCTTAGAAAAGCTACCTCGCTGGGCAAACGGGAGTAAAACATCTGCAGTCAAGTAAGAGATAGAGGTCAGGATCAGTTTACAACTGCATTTGTATTTTCTTATTTTTGTATAAAATTGTGTATTCCGTACATACTTTACGATATGTATATGAATGATTTTGTAATGTAATAACTTTCCAAATTGGAAAGGATTGTAAATGATTTTGCAATGTAATGAAATTATGACTACAAGTATTTTGTATTTGTAATGAGCCCAAATGGCTATTGAAATTCTGAAGATTGTATTTTTGTGATTGAAAAAGTTTATGAATAAAGTGAGACCAATTTGATAATTGATTTCTGCATACATATTCATTGTTTTGAAGAAAAGAAATTGTAACAAGATTTTACTGACCGAGTGTGCCAGCATGCTACCCTCGTGGGGTAAGTTTTAGGACATCACGGAGGATGTCAGGTAAGTGTTTTGTGAGAGTGGGGTGCTACATGTAGGGCCTCAGGGACAGTAGATAGTTCATGAAGGGAGAATTGGACCTGAATATGGGCAATGGAGCAAGAGTTGCTGCATTAGCCGTAGGCATTTATTTTTTGTCATTCCCCTATGGGCTTATAATTAAACTGGATAATTGTTATTTTGTACCTATTTTAACAAAGATCATATTGTCTATTTATTGTTTAAATAAAGATGGTTTCCATTTGAATTTCAATAGCAATTATTGTTCTATTAGTTTTAATGGAATGCTTTATGGTACTGGTACATTATGCAATGGATTTTACATAATAGATATTTCACATCCAATTATGAATTTCAATGATAGGAAAAGACATAAACGAGATAATTTAAAATCAACTTACTTATGGCATTGTCGCCTTGGCCATATAAATGAGAGATGCATAGCTAAGCTCCACAAGAGTGGTATTTTAGGGTCATTTGATTATGAATCATATGACATATGTGAATCTTGTTTATTAGGCAAGAAGACTAAGTTACCCTTTAAGGGAAAGGGTGAACGAGCGAATAGAGTATTAGACCTAATACATTCAGATGTATATGGTCCGATGTCCATCCATGTCATAAGTGGTTTTCTTTTCTTCATTACCTTTATCGATAACTATTGTCGATATGGGTATCTGTATTTGATGAGATACAAATTTGATGCATTTGAAAAGTTCAAACAATTTAGAAATGAAGTAGAAAACCAACTTGGGAATGGTATCAAGACATTATGATCAAATCGATGTGGGGAAAACTTAGACCAAGAATTTTTAGATTATCTTAGAGATAATGGGATTCTATCTCAATGGACTCCACCTTACACACCACAACACAATGGTATGGTCGAAAGGAGAAACCGAACCTTGTTGGACATGGTACGGTCAATGATAGGCTTTACAAATTTACCAAAATCCTTTTGAGGGTATGCACTCAAGACAGTTGTTTATTTAATAAACATAGTTCCATCAAAGACAGTTGATGTTACTCCATATGAGATGTGGACTATCGAAAAACCCTATCTTTCTCATTTGAAAGTTTGGGACTGTCTAGCTTATGTGAACTGGATACAGTTAGATAAACTTAATGCGAAGTCTAACAAGTGTTTGTTTGTAGGATATCCTAAAGAAACAATGGGATGTCAATTTTACCTTACTAAGGAGTGAAAAGTGTTTGTTTCAAAGCATGTTGTCTTTTTAAAGAGAGAGTTTCTTTTAAAAGAAGACAGTGAGAGCAAAATTGAACTTAAAGAAGTTCAAGATGCTCGAACAGATGCAGATCAACTGCCTGAACCTGAGACTGTGACTCATACAAATGAATTAACAGTTCAACCTTCTTCAACATAGGAAGCTCGTAGGACACATAGGATACGCTTTGTTCCTGATAGATATGGATTTCTCGTGATTGAACAGAATGACATATTGCTCATAGAAGATAATGAGCCTACTACCTATGAAGAGTTTCTAAAGAGTTCAAAGTCATAGAAATGGCTTAGTTCTATGAAAGCATAAATGGATTCCATGTATGAAAACCAAGTATGGAATCTGGTTGAGGCACTGGAAAGAATAGAACCCATAGGGTGTAAATGGGTTTTCAAAAAGAAAACCAATATGGATGGTAATGTGATTACCTACAAAACAAGGCTTGTGCCCAAAGGTTTCCGTCAAAGACAAGGAATTGACTATGACGAGACCTTCAGCCCAATAGCAATGCTTAAATCCATTAGGATACTCCTAGCCATTGTTGCTCATTATAATTATGAGATATGGCAAATAAATATAAAGACAACTTTCCTAAATGGAAATCTAGCCTAGGATGTGTATATGAAAAAACTAGAGGGCTTCATCTTCTATGATGGTGAAAAGGTATGAAAGCTTCAGAAATTCATCTATGGATTGAAGCAAGCATCCAGGAGTTGGAATATCCACTTTGATGAGATAATCAAAAAGTTTGGTTTCTCACAAAATTTAGATGAACCTTGTGTGTATACGAAGGTCAGTGGGAGTGCAATCGTATTCCTTATGCTATATGTAGATGACATATTATTACTAGGAAATGATGTCTCTATGATATAACCTATGAAGATTTAGTTGTCCAAACAATTTTCCATTAAATATCTTGGTGAAGCAACTTATATCCCCAGGATAAAGATCTATAGAGATATGTCGAAAAGGTTGCTTGGTCTTTCATAATCAACGTACATAGACAAAATGCTAAAGAGGTTTAGCATGGAGCAATCCAAGAGAGGGTATCTTCTTATGACTCATGGGATAACACTCTCGAAATTTATATGTCCTAAGACACAAGATGAGAAGATGCAAATGAATATAATCTAGTATGCATCTGCAGTAGAAACTATCATATATGTTACGCTATGTATGAAACCTGATATATCTTATGCTTTAAGTGATACAAGCATATACCAATTGGATCCTAGTGAGGGTCACTGGGTAGCTATCAAGAACATCCTTAAGTACTTGCGAAGGATTAAGGATGTTTTCTTGATATTTGGAGATGGAAATCTAAAAGTGAGTATGCATACAAATGCTAATTTTCAATTTGATAAGGATGATTCCAATCCCAATCAAGTTATATATTCACACTAAATGGTGGGGCAGTCAGTTAGAAAAGTTCCAAACAAGAGACGATTATCGATTCAACAATCGAGGCAGAGTACATTGCCATTTCATACGTAACAAAGGAAACAGTTTGGATTAAAAAGTTCATTACTAAACTTTGGTGTGGTTCCTAAAAGTGATGGGCCCATACAGTTGTATTGTGACAATAATGGGGCTATTGCGCAAGCGAAGGAACCAAGGTCTCATCAATTATCCAAGTACGTCCTCTACAAATATTATCTTATTAGGAAGATCATTGATCGAGGTGATGTACAGATAAAGAGAATTACCACTGAGTAGAATATTGTTGATTCGTTAATGAAGTCATTGTCACAAAATAACTTTGCTTCTCATGAACTCGCCTATGGTATTATATACCAAGGCGATTGGTTTTAGGTCAAGTGGGAGATTTGTTAAAGTAGTGCCCTAAGGGCAATCGCTTTTAGCATATTTTGTACAAAGTTATGTACATGCTTTATTTTAAATAATAAAGAAACGCATATTTTATTAATTTGGTGTTCATTATTTATGAATTGATATTGATCTATAAGCAAATTAATGAAGTCTATGATATATGACATAGCATAAAGGATAGTATGATGTGATCATGCTACTGAGATTCCTATCATATGTAATTATGTCAGTATCTAAATTATCCCTAGTCATAGGATTAATAAGATTATACATAGTTAATCCAGATAGACTAGCACATGTCAAACTCCTTGATTTGATCAAGTAGTGGATCTCAGAAACTGTAAACATAATATGTCTAGAGTTAAGATGTGGATACTTACTAAAGGTAGTAAGTGCATTAGATGAGCTACCATGAGATCATCACATGGACTTTCTATTCTAATGTTAGTGATAATCTTATCATAGCAATGGTGCAAGTATCCTTAAACTTGAGGCACTCAAGGGTATCTTGGATACTGATTATGTGCTTTGACTCCATTGCTTATTACCTTGCATAGGTCACTCATAGGGTGGTGATTAGGTACAGCTTGACGTATTTGAAGGTAATTGAGTATCCAATAGAGGATTCACCACTTCTGTGATAACAGAAGATGATACCCACGGCTTCTTGTCGAGGTCATTACTTAGAAATCTCTGGCCGAAGTACAAATGTCATGAAAATTGTCTTCATTGACATATAGAGTATGTCTTCATTGACATATAGAGTAATGAGTCCCAAGACAAGTGATATCAATTGGACTAGATTTGACGTAGTCAGTCTAGTGAGAATTGACACTTTGCCCATACTCATAACCAAGTGGGGTATAGCATGGTGAAAGGATGAATTGCACAGTAATTATTTATGGGAGGGTTTGTAAAGAGCACGGGTTTGTTTGTTAAACTACTTACTTTCTGATCAATTGAGGATTATCATGTGTTGCTAGACATCGCTTATGACTTACTTGGATTAACTGTTAATCTAAGTGGCCATCATAACCGAGAACCTAATGGGTCACACACATAAAAGTGTCTTGGAAGATTCATAAAATGATTTTAGATAGAGATCCATTATATGGAGCAATAGAACTAAATGGATCCCAATGAGATCGCGATATATCCCGATGAGATCGCGACATCAATATTATTGAAATAGGTCTCCGATGTTTTTCCAAACTAGGAACCCTGTAGGACCGACCTCAGTGTGACTGGACCATCTTAGCATATGAACCAAAAATTCGTCAAGCCCTATTGTTATAATCTATAATCTGATAATCAAGTCGATTCTATGATTATGAGTTCATTCCATACCGGAACAGACCGATGCTTCATTTTCTCTTTCTAGATGCTGAGATGGTCCAGTCACACTGAGATCAGTCCTACCGGGTTCCTTGTTGGCCCCCTAAATTTTGTTCTTAAGGAATAAGCATGATTTAAATAAATAATAAAGTCTTTATGGATTTAATTATTATGTTAGTGTTGGTAAGATTTTATCACATAGGTTAATTCAATTGAAATATTAAAGTTGTAAGATTGTATAAAGGTAAATTGGGCATGACACTTAAGGGTATAAGACGTAAGGCATATAAGGAAGGGGTAAAGTGGACTTTTTACCCTCGTTAAAGGTATTAAAGGAAGAAGAATTGTTGTCTTGTAATTAAGAGAAGAAGAAAACGTGAGTCAGTGAAGAGAGAAGAGAAAAATACGAAGAGAAGAGGAGAAAGTAGAGAAAAGAAGAAAAACAAGCTAGGGATTTGAAGATCTTGAAGCTAAACAAATAAATATAAGCACTAACCCCTCTTGATTTGTTGAATGAAACATGTTT
>JANSVA010000218.1:4745559-4756928 GCA_025504915.1 Erythroxylum reticulatum | reverse complement strand
ACGTCTGCATTCAAACATTTCCAAAACATTGAAGCTAGTGCTAATCTGGAATGTACTGTGAGTAGACCTAGATGGTCTTACTTTATTATTATTTTGTTTATATTATAAATTGAATGATTATGTAATGTGAATGTGTTAGTACTGGACAATATATGTCCGAGGAGTTTGATAAATGTGAGAATATTGAAGTGCTCCCTGTAAGTAAATTTTAATAAAATAAGGGTACACAATTTGATTGCTAAATGTCGGACCATGGTCTGATGAGGAATGTGTTCTAAATGTGCATATTCATATAAATGAAAAACTGATTCTCAATGCAAATGATGAATGCCTGACTAAGGTCTGATGACATATGAAAGTGACTGATTGATCATATATGATTGATGCATTCCATTACATGAATTCAGTTGTGATCAGCGTAGTCAACGAAAAAGAGCTTAAAGCTCATGATGTGAAAAAGAGCCTCGATCTCAGAAAGTGATTAAGAGCCAAAGGCTCACTATGTAAAATGAGCCCGGTATCTCCAACATATATGGGATAGTTATTAATGAGCCCGGTCCAACATATACGGGATAGTTATTAATGAGCCCGGTATCTACAATGGATACCGGAAAGTTAAAGGCACTTGGTCGCAGTAAAGTAACAATTTGAAAGTGAGTCTTATAAGCATTACATATGCATATGATATGTATGATTTACATAGTTTAAATGATTTTTGAAAGTGATAAGTGTTCGGATGATTGAATGATTGTAAATGAAAAGATGTGAATTATGTGTTTATAAGTGATGATATGTGTTATGTGATTGAGTGAGCCATCGAAGATGATCACTCACTAAGTTCGCAAAACTCACCCAAAATTTGTAATATTTTTCAGGCTCAGAAGAGCACCCCGTTAGGCAAACGGGAGTATACTTACTGCATATAAGTGAAAGATAGAGGTCAGGATCAGTTTGCGGATGCATAAAATTTTCCATTAATTTTTGTATTAAGGAATGAATTTTTAAATTATTGTACATTGTGTATGCGAATGCATTTTTATTGTAATGACATTATGATAATGAATGTTTTATATATGAAATGGGCCCTAGTGATCAATGAAATTCTGATGATTTAAAAAATGTTAGTAACTCTTGTAAATAAAAATATTTACGAAATAAAGGATGGGCCCGAATTTGAATACTGATTATTGCATACGCGTGAGATATTTAGAAAAATTATACTGAGTTTTGAGTGTTTGAGTATTTGAATGAGTATGTTAGCACCCCACCTTTGCGGGGCACGAACTCAGATATCACTCAAGATGTCGGGTACATGTCTTGCGAAGGTAGGGTTCTACAATACAAACCCTCCACCCATTTTGCACATAGATGGGCACCAATTCACCTTAAGTGTTCTCCACTACGGTTACTCTAGTTTTCTTAAGAACCACTTGTACTGGACTTACCTATTTACTGTCTGAAATTGGATAGATTATCCCAGCATCAAGGAACTTTAGAATCTCCTTCTTGAATGCCTCCATCATTGGTGGGTTTAATCTTCGTTGGGGCTGTCTTATTTCTTTAGCTCCATCTTCTAATATAATTCGGTGCATACAAATTGATGGGCTAATCCCCTTCAAATTATCCATAGTCTAAGCAAAAGCATCTTTGTAATTTTCAACACACTCAATAATTATGTTTCCTGCGAAGATGTTAGTTTGCTCGAAATAATAATAGGAAGAGTTTCTTGCTCACCTAAATACACATATTTCAAGTTACCTAGAAGTGCCTTCAACTCCAATTTTGGTGGTTGTATAAGAGATGGCAATAACTTCAAATTATTTCTAGTTAGCTCCAGAAAACATACCCATTCCTCCAAGTATTTGCTCCTCTCTAAAATCTGGATAGTGGTATCCAGCTCCTCAGGAATGGCAAGATAAGCGGCTAGTGTTTTTCTTTCTTAAATATCCAATCTATTTTCTAATGCAGTCCATAATTTATCTAGTTCATCTAAACAAAATGTTTCCTACACTAAAGTATCAAGAAAATGATCATCATTAGGAAACTTCATGGCATTATAAATTTTAAACTTAATCACATCACCATCAAACTCCATAGTTAAAGACCCATGATAGACATCAATTTTTGTTATAGAGGTTTTAAAAAATGGTCTTCCCAATAAATTTGGGACAAAAGTGGATGAATCTTCATTACCCATTTGTAAGACATAAAAATTAGCAGGAAAAATCATATTATCAACTTGAACTAGGACATCCTCAAGAACACCCTTATGATAGGCATTAGATCGATCAACAAGTTGGATTATGACACCAGTTTCTTTTAGAGGACCCATATTCAAAGATTCATAAATAGATTGAGGCATAACATTAATCGATGCACTTAAATCCAACAATGCTTTCTTAATTTTCAGATGACCTATTTTATAAGGGATTGTAAACATACCTGGATATGGACACTTAGGAGGTAACTTCTTTTAAAGTGTAACATAAACATTCTCACCCAATCGTACCTTTTCATTACCACTTAACTTTCTCTTTGAGGTACATAGTTTCTTAAGAAATTTAGTATAACAAGGAATTTGTTTAATAGCATAAAGTAAAGGAATATTGACCTGTACCTTGCAAAAAATTTCTAGAATTTTGTTTCTGTTGCTCGTCCTTCTTTTTCTTGGCAAAACGACTAGGAAAAGGTGGTTGTACACTAAACTTCGGCATGACAATGCGATAATCACCCTCCTTTTTCTCTTATGACTGCTTTGGAACTTCTTTCTCTACTTCTTTTTCAACTTCTTGCTTAGAAACCTTTAAAGTAGGTTCTTTTAACTCTTTAACACTTCAAAGTGTGATAGCACAGGCACTCTTCTTTAGATTCACCTTAGTTTGAGAAGGGAACTTTCCTAAATTTTGTGCCTCCAACCTATTGATGGCAATCACCATTTGGCTTATTTGAGTCTCAAGATTCTGTATGCTAGCTTGTGTATCTTGCTGAAATTTCATGGTATTCTGTTGAAAGTATTAATATTCATGGCCAATGTCTTGACTATGTCCTCTAAGGAATTATTTTCACCAGAACTTTGCCCATTTTCTATTACTGTCTAGGCATATAAGGCTATTTATATGGATGAAAATTAGAACTTACTTATTGTCCCTAATTGTTTCCATAACGGAGGTTTGGATGATCTCGTGTAACACCCCACTACCATGGAATAAATACCTGAATAGCCAGAGTATATTCAAGTACTATGACAATGGTATGTTAGAGCAAACAAAATCTCTTAAATGGCATCATCAAGAATATATAATACTTAAAACCTCAACATTTCATTTCATCCATTGAAAAAAGTTTACATTGTAGTCATTGAAACAAATATTTACAATCCTTTATAAAAAAGTTCTATATGACAAGAAACTACAAAATACAAGCTATAACTCCTCTAATGTCAGCTGACAGACCTTTGAGCTATAACATAATCCAAAATGTTTCTCTAGAAAATCTTAGGAACTAGGTCTCCTGTCTCGTACTTGAAAAGCCACGTTGCAAATTTTGATGAGTTTTGTGAACTCAATGAGTGAGCCATCATTGATGATCTCACTCAAGTTAAATACACAAATATCACATAAGCAAACATTATCACAAACATTCTTTCAAAATATCTATAACCCAATCAATCACATTAGCATGGCATATCACTTTAAACTCCAAATTCATTATTATTTGTTATGACTACGTGACTTTTAGATACAATACAGATACTGGCCCATTAGGCTCAGTTAGATATAGAAATCACAGAGCAAAGATTTACGTGAAAAATTCTGAGCTTAAAGCTCTTTCAGACTGGCTACTCTATTCACAACGCCTTTATCTGAACATGAATTTCATGAAATACATCAAATAACATAATATGCCATGTATAACATGCACTTATAATGCACAGACATAATCTCATATTCATTAGACCTAAGTCAGGCATTCAACTTTCGTTGTGTATACAAATATCATTTAGAATTCAAATACATATAGAAAACTTCCAATCTATTCCCAAATATCAAACTCCTCTGACCATTAAAGTCTGGAGTTCACAAACAAATCACAAATAGTTCAATAATTGGAAGTTAAACAAAATAAATCAACCCTAGGAAGATCATCTAGGTTGACTCACAGTACGCTCTAATTTATGCTACTGCCTGGATGGTCTGGCAATGTCTGAATGGTGTCTGACTTGAGCGTCTAAAATCATACGATTAACACATAATTCACATCACAAAGTCGATTAATCAAATACTTATTCATTTTTGCATATATATACGTATGTCATATCATGATCATTCATACTTAAAAACTCATATAATTATACTTTAAAACTCATATATGTCTGATTTGAACTTAGGACCTTAATAATACAAACTTATTCTAAGTTCATTACTCAATCATGCACTAAGGTTCATAGCTTAATACGCTTGATTATTATAACATCATCAATCAGTCATTACCAATCCTTTCTTAATAAATTTTGATGACAATTAAATTTGGTGTAGATGAAGTGGAATGTGTGAGGAGCTTGTGGCTTAAATTTCAAGTCTATCGGAGGTCAGGAGAAGAATTTATAGTTAAAGAGTGAAGGTTATTCAAAGCTGCCAAACAACATTACACCTTCACTATCATGATTGTGCTTGTGCAAGATCGTGTACCCCTTATTGACCCTTTCTATCACGATTGTGTTATAGTTATGTAAATATAGTACCCTGGAAAGCAAGTGTATTTAAATATAACTTAATCTTCTTCCAATTACTTTTGTAATGAAAATATTTACTATTAATAAAATAAAAGAGTTTGGTTTTATTTGTATCAGCATTATATATCTAGTTATAAGGTATCAAGATTCTTTTGTAAGTAATATACGTATATATGGAGATGTATAGGAAACATGTATATTATTAGAATCTAAATTAATTGATTCACAGTTGAATAATCAAATTGGTCGCTGATTATAGTTTAGACTGTAGTGTTGCGATTTATCTCCGCATAAGTAAAAGAGTTTACCCCAAGGGAATAATGAGTTTCATATCATGATAGTAGTTGACTATCAGAAACGACAGTATTAAATGAATCTGGAATCAAGTATGTTTTTAAAGAATAAAGTAGGCCATTACTTTAATCTTAAATCATACACCTTAACATTCTTTTATTATGACCAACAATTTTGATGAATAGTGAACTCATGTGTGTTTCATTATAATTCTTAACATGATCGGAATGGATTTTTACAGAGTATCAATCCAGTGTCTGCATGCTGAAAATATTAATTGAAACGTATATTAAGGAACATTCACTCAAATAATGAGTTTATAATGATATCAGCACTTTTAGATGTTTTACGGAGATTGGTGATTAAACTGGCGCTAGTAGTTTGATGGACTAGCTATCCATCAAGTCTTAACATAAAGATGAGATCTTATGTGTTAATCACCATATAGAGTAAAACGGGAGATCTAGAAGAAAAAACCAACATAAAGAAAAAATGGTAATTTTACCCTTTATTGTACGGATGGCTATAATATGGTTCATAATAGAGTTTGCAATTGGAAATCTTATTTGAAACATGTGTTCTCATAATATTTAGTAATTCAAGAGTTCAGCTAATTGTCTTTAGTAGAATGACATTTGGTTAATAAGCTAGAATTAATTCTAATGAGATTAAATTAATTCTGGGATTATTGGAGCTTAAATTATATAAGTCCAATTAGGTTGCCCACTTGGATTATAGGAAGGTTATTAAGCAAAGTAAGAAATATAAATAAAGGTTTTAAAGCCTATAATTGAATGTTAGGCTTTCACTGATTAATTGTTAATTATAAGCCCAAATGAACATTTAATATTGGGATAAACTTTGGTTTGATTTTATTAATTAGATTAATTAAATTGAAACAAAGTTAATAAAAAAGGGATGGCATATTTCATTTTTTTTAGCTAAATGTGCAGCTACACATTTAAAATTGAATCGCTAAATTAAAGATGGTTTTTTGTTGGATCAAAAAATTAAGCACACATAATTTGGCTAAAATGGAAGATTTCAAAACTTTTTTAGAAATAAAATTTCAGAAGAAGCAAGATAACAAAATCAACATGCCAAGCCATACATGATACGGTATAAGGAAAATAATTTTCATAAAAAAATAAGATGGAAGTTATACCAACTCCTTCGCTACATCTTTAACTCCTCACTGTGCTATCCTATCCTCGGCAATGTATCTAATCCAAGGTAATGTATCCTCTTCTCATTATTATATCCTCGACCAATCCGATCTACCACTTGATCTCTTAGACAACTTGGTTAATAAGATCCTATGGTTAGAAAGGAGAAGAAAACTTGAGTAGATTTTGCCTTATAAGAAAGAAGTCAAAGATAAGATAACTCTCATGCAATTTTCAGCTAACACATGTAGGATAGGAGAGAGAGAGATAAAAATTCAACAACCCTTTGTGTTCTTTTTCTTAATTTCGGTTAAGCCTCAAAGAAAGAAGTGAAATGCATCCAATGAATCACATCATTCCTTAATCAATCATAAAGAAGCCGATAAATGAGACTCTTCTCATTTTTTTAATGATGGCTATATGAAAAGACCAATAACCTAAAATGATACATCTCATTTTTTATTTTGTTATGAAAGAAGGAAGATGGTCCATCAAATGCACCTCTTTCTTCTTTAATCCAATGAATGCTAAAAGGTTACATGCTATCATTAAAAGTCAACCATTAAACCATTTCATGATAAGATTATTACTCTATTTAATGATGATAAAGCATGTTAAAAACCATCTTTAATATAGCAAACCAATGTTAAATGTGAAGCTAAACATTTATCCCATTAAAACTAAAAATCCACCTCTTTTTATCTTTGATAACTTTTATTTAATTTAATTAATCTAATTAATTAAATTAAACCAAAGTCTAGTTAATTTCTAAATGTTCATATGGGCTTCTAATTAACAATTCATTAAAGTAAGCCCAACATTTAATCATAGGTTTTAAAACCCCTATTTGTATTTCTTACTTTGCTTGATAACCTTCCTAGAATCCAAATAGAGATTCTAATTGGACTTATATAATTCAAGCTCCAATAAGCTCGGAATTAATTTAATATCATTAGATTTAATTCTAGTTTATTAACTAAATGTCATTCCATTATACACAATTAGTTAAAATCTTAAATTATTAAATATTATGAGAAAACATGTTTGAAATAAGATGTCCAGTTACAAACTCTAATATGAACCATATTATAGCCACCTGCACAAGAAAGGGTAAAATTACCATTTTGCCCATATGTTAGTTTTTCCTTTTAGATCTTCTGTTTTACTCTATATGGTAATTAACACACAAGATCTCATCTTGGTTTTAAAACTTAATAGGTAGCTAGTCCATCAAACTACTGGCGTTAGTTTAATCACCGACCTCTATAAAACATCTAAATGTGATGATATCATTATAAACTATTTATTTGAGTGAACGTTCCCTAATACATGTTTCAATTAATAATTCCAACATGCAGACACTGGATTGATACTTTGTAAAAATCCATTATGATCATATCAAAAATTATAATGAAACACATATGAGTTTACCATTCATCAAGATTGTGGTCTATAATAAACGAATGCTTAAGTGTATGTTTTAAGATTAAAGTAACAACCTACTTTATTCTTTAAACCATACATGATTTCAAATTCATTTAATAGTGCCGTTATCGATAGTCAACTACTATCATGATATGAAACTCATCATTCCCTTGAAGTAAACTCCTTTACTTGCATAGAGATAAATCACAACACTACAGTCTAAACCATAATCAAACGACTAACTTGATTATTCAACTGTGAATCAATTATTTTTATATTCTAATACATGTTTCCCATACATCTATATGTATATGTTTATTACTTACAAAAGAATCTCAGTACCTTATGACTAGATATATAATGCTCATACAATTAAAACCAAACTCTTTTGTTTTATTAATAATAAATATTTTCATTACAAAAGTAACTGGAAGAAAATTAAGATATAAGTAAATACATTTGCTTTCTAGGTTACTATATTTACATAACTCTAACAATCTCCCGTTTTCTCTAAAGCAAGTTTGACATATTTGTCATTCTTATCATTGCTATATGACCCTTAAAACTCTTTTGAGACAGTTTCTACATTAATGACGCAGTAAGGATTTGCTCTGTGGGAATCTTTACCACATTCACCTCACCACATTGTATTATCTCCCTTATGAAATGATACTGTCTCTCAACGTGTTTGGAAGTTTTATGGTTTTGAGGTTCTTTAGAATTAGCCACTGCCCCAGTATTATCACAATAAAGTGTAATGGCCTTTTCTGCCTCAAGAAACTTCTTCAAATCATTTTGGAACTTGCGAAGCTAGACTGCTTCTTTTGCTATTTCATAAGTAGCAACATAAGATTGCTTGAAACTCCTCCAGACTATGGCTCCATCTCTTACAACAAATATAGAACCAAAAGTTGATTTCCTTGAATCAACATCTGATTGGAAATCAAAATTTGTATATCCTATTAGAATAAGGTTACTTCTAGAGTAAATAAACATTAAGTTTTTCATCCTATGAAGATGCTTCAGTATGCACTTCATTGCAGTCTAATGCTCCATTCCTGGATTGGACTGAATTTTACTTACCAATCCTACTGCGTAATAGATATCCGGTTTAATGTAAAGCATAACATACATTAAACGTCTAACTGTCGAAGCATATAGAATGTTATTCATTCATTTGACCTCCTCTTGGGTCTTAAGTGTTTGCTCCTTTGAAAGTTTTGTTTAGTAGGTGTGAAACCCCTATTGGAATCTTATATGGTAAATTTATTGAGCATGTTCTCAATATAGGTTATTTGAGATAAGGCTATCAGTTTGTTCTTACGATCCCTTAAAAGTTTGATCCCTAGAACATAGCTAGCCTCTCCTAAATCCTTCATTGAGAACTGTTCATTCAACCATCCCCTAACTATAGATAACATTCCTACATCAATCCCAATAAGTAGAATGTCATCAACATACACGGTTAGGAAAGTAACCTTGCCTTGTTGTATCCTTTTATAGACACAAGGCTCATCTTGGTTTTGTATGAACCATAAGTTTTGATAGACTTAAACCTAATGTTCCAAGACCTAGATGCTTGCTTAAGCCTATAAATGGTCTCCTCAAGATCCCCATTAAGAAATGTGATCTGGACATCCATTTGCCATATTTCATAATCAAAATAGGCTGCTATGGTCAAAAGAATTCTGATGGACTTAAGCATTGCAACTAGACAAAATGTCTCCTCTTAGTCTATACCCTCTTTTTGAGTATAGCCTTTAACTGCCAATCTTAAAGGTCTCTACCTTTCCATCTGATCCTTTTTTCCTTTTGTAGATCCATTTACACTCTATGACTTTTACATCTAGTTGTAGATCTATAAGTATCCAAACTTTATTGGCATACATGGAACCCATTTCCAATTCCATCGCCTTGAGCCATTTTTCTGCATCAACATCATTAATATCCTATTTATAAGTAATAGGATATGTTTCTTCTTGGTCCGAGATGGCGATCATGCCTTCTCCTAGACCTAGATACCTTTCTGGTCCACTACATCTAGGCACTATTTGATGTTCAGGCTACTATTTTGATTCAACTCTTGAATCCATTTCAACATCTTGTTCTGTTGTATCCAAATCTACTCTTGGTTTAGATGAAATAACTAACTCCTTTAGTATCTTCTTCCTTTATGATTTCTCACAAATTCTTCCTCTAGGAAGGTTGCATATGTCAATAGAAATACCTTCATGTCCTAAGGACTACAAAAATAGTACCCTTGAGTACCCATAGGATATCCTATAAACAAACATACTTCTGACTTTGGTTCCATCTTTGTAAATTTAACCCTTAGAACATAAGCTGGGCAACCCCAAGTCCTTATGTGCCACAATGAAGGCGTTTGGCCAGTCCATAACTCCCTAGATGTTTTAGGCACCAATATGGATGGTGCAAAGTTAAGAAGATATGTTGCCATTTGTATCGCGTATCCCCAAAATGATTATGGAAGACTAACGTAGGACATCATTGATCTTACCATTTCCAATAGAGTCTTATTTCTCCTCTCAACTACACCATTCTGTTAAGGTGTTCGAAGAGTTGACAAGTTGGAAACAATTTCATTATCAATTAAATATTGTTGAAACTCTCTAGATAAGTGCTCACCACCTTGATTCGATCAAAGTTATTTTATAGCTTACCTAGTTGCTTCTTAGCTTCAGCTTTGAATTCTTTAAACTTTTCAAAGGACTCACTCTTTTGTTGCATCAAACACAAATAACCATATCTAGAGTAATCATTTATAAAGGTTATGTAGTATTTATAACCTCTTTTGGCTTGTACATTCATGGGCCTACACACATTAGTATGTACCAGGTTCAACATGGATTTAGATTTGTTTCCTTTGGAAGGAAATGAGGCCATGGTCATTTTTCCTTCAATACAAGATTCATAGGTAAGTAATGGATCATTATCCAAACCTACAAGGATCCCTTCTTTTACTAACTTGTCAAGTCTTTTCTGACTGATGTGACCCATTCTTAAGTGCCACAAATATTTTGAATTAATGCTTGAGACATTGGATTGTCTTAGGATCATTAGGATGTAATATACATCCTCCAAATATAACCTATGACCACTAGGAAAGTCTAAAATAACTCCTCCCACTGATTCTGCCAAAACCTAGGATCCATCTGCTATTTTGACTTGAAAATGGACTTTAGGTAGTCTTTTCCTTTACAAAACCCTTGCAAAGAATTGCAAACATGGTCAGTGGCTCCTGAATTTAATATCAAAGAATCAAATTAATCTGCCATATTTCTAATTCCTACCAAACTTAGGAAACCGATACCTTGTTTGCTTTTTAGGGACTTAAGGTAGACTGGATAGTTTCTTTTCCAACGGCCCTTCTGACCATTATAAAAACACTTTCCCTTGGTGTCCTCTATGGTCTTTTTTTTCATGGGTTGGGCCTTAAATCTTGTTTGGTCCTTCTTTTCATTAGAACCTTCTTCTTTTTCTTGCCCTTACCCTAGGGCTTAGAAGAAGATGCTACAATAGCTTTTGGCCTATAAGCCTTGATATTCAATATCTCCTATGTACTTTTAAGGGTATTCGTTAACTCACTCAAGGTGTAATCCTTATTCTTGAGCTCCTAGTCCAACTTAAAATACTAAAAAAAGAGATTAAGCTATTAATGATCATAATCATCTGCATGGCTGCACCCATATCTGCCCCAAGCATCTCAACCTCAGTGACCGCAGAGATTACCT
>JANSVA010000218.1:4709333-4724555 GCA_025504915.1 Erythroxylum reticulatum | reverse complement strand
ATTATTAATGTGTGTGCAACATGTGTATTGCATAATTTGGATGTGTAGGATAAACGTCCGCATTCACACGTTTCCAGATCATGGAAGCTAATGCTAATCTGGAGCGTACTGTGAGTCGACCTAAATGGTCTTACTTATTGATTGTTCTGTTCATATTATGTTTTGAATTATTTTATGAATGTGATTTTGATTGTGCTGATTTCAGACACTGAAGGTCCGATGATTTTTATGCATGAATGAGATATTGAAGTACTTCTTGTATGTGAATTTGATGAAATATGTGATATCTAGCTTGATTGTTAAATTCTGAAAAAACATGCAAATATGTATATGATTGAAAAAGTGTTTCTCAACATTTATGTTGAATGCTGGACCACGGTCCGATAATAAATGTATTTTGAATGTGAATATGACATATGCAAGTGACTGATTAATCATATAAGAATGTGAAACATTCTATTACATAAATGCATAAAAGATAAAGGTAGTTGTGACCGGAGTAGCCACTGAAAAAAAGCTTAAAGCTCAGAATGTAAAAAGAGCTTAAAGCTCATAAAGTGATTAAGAGCCAAAGGCTCACTATATAAAATGAGCCCGGTATCCCCAACAGATACGGGACAGTTATCAATGAGCCTAGTATTCACAATGGGTACAGGATTGTTATAGGCACTCGGTTACAACAAAGTAATAAATAAAAGTGAGTCACATGTGCATTGCATATTCATTTAATATGTATGTTTGAATGATTGCAATATCCTGTTAACTTGTAATTGAATGAGAATGTGAATGTTATGAACAAAGTGATATGTGATTATATGAACTGTATGTGTATGTGATTGAGTAAGCCATCGAGGATGGTCACTCACTGAGTTTGCAAAAACTCAGCTAAATTTTGCAATATTTTTCAGGTTTAGAGAAGATCTCCAGTTAATCAAATTGGAGTCCAGCCACTGCATTTGAGTAAGAGATAGAGGTCAGAATTAGTTCACGTCTGTATTTGTTTTCTTATTTTTGTATCAAATTGTATATTCCGCGATTTCTGTATAATGTATATTTGAATATTTCTGTATGTAATAACTTTCGAAATTGGAAATGTGTTGCAAATGAGATTGATCAAAGTGTAAGAATAATTGTGTTTTCGATGTTTGTGAAATGAAAGTATGGGCACAAATTTGAATATTGATTTCCGCATACGCGTGTGATATTTTTGAAAATTTTATACTGAGTTTCGAGTGCTTGACTGATTGACTGTTCTAGTATGCCACCCTTGCGGGGTACATACTCGGACATCACTCAAGATGTCCAATGCATTTCTTTGAGAGTGGGGTGCTACAATTAGTCTGGATAAGGGCCTTGCAGACATAGGTTATATGTGCCAAACCGCGTTAAAAAATTTTCTTATTTTTATGTTTGAGATTTATTTGTTACACGTTTAATTTGTTTGCTTACAAAAGAATTCTAGAAATTACAATTGCTTGCCCAGTTGTTTTGTAATAATCAACTGTAAATTTCAGTTAGAAGCAATCGTGACACAACAGAAATTTTGTGGAACTTCGACCTTTCGTTTTTTCAATTGGTATCATAGCAAGGTTCACCTCTTTAAAACTTGGTGTATCAAGAGTATTCCGCACTCATGGCTACTAGAGAAGGAGCGTCAGTTACTAGGCCATCTTTACTAGATGGCTTTAAATATCCTACTTGGAAATCAAGAATCAAAGTGTTTATTCAGGCACAAGGGACTAAAGCCTGGACTTCTATGTTGAAAGGTTAGACTCGTCCTATGACAACTAATGAAAGGAATGAAACGGTACCAAAAGATCCGTCTAAGTAGAGAAAGGCTAAAGAAAAGGGAGCATTTGGTAACTCTCTAGCAATACATGCAATTTTCAATGCTACAGGTGAAGGACATTTTAGTATGATATTAGTGTATAAATCAACAAAAGAAGCTTGGAGTACATTACAAACCATACATTAAGGATCACAATTGGTGATAGCATCAAAACTTCAACTATTGGCTACTAGATTTCAAGAGCTTAAGATAGAGGAAATACATCAACTTAGTAAGAAATATTCAAATATGAAACTTGATAAGAAAATCTTAAGATCGTTGCCTCCTAGATTCATACCGAAGATTGCAGCTATTGAAGAAGCTTATGATATTAATGAGTTATGTTTGGATTAGGTAATTGGAATTCTCATAAACTTCAAGATGAACCTGTTGAGAGAAAAACGTGAGAAGAATAAAGGATTAGCGCTTCAAGTAGAAGTTGCTAAACCTGTGCATGATTCAGGAGATGATTCCAATGAAAATTAAGATCTGTTGGTGCTAATAAGAAATTTCAGCAAGTGGCTGAAGAAAGTGAAGAAAGATAGACCTGAGTTCAAGCAAAATGGTGGGAGTTCATACCAACAATAACTTCAAATAGCAAGTAAAAGCTTAAAAAGATGAAAAGAAGGTAAAGAAGATATAATGTCATAAGTTTCAAGGTTTCGAGCATTTACAAGTGAAGTGTGCCAACACTCTTAAAAGGAGAAAGGGGAAGTCTTATACCAGCATTTGGAGTGAAAATGAATTTGAAAATGAATATGATAGCTAAGAAAAAATTGTGAGTCATCATGATGGGTTGGTAGTCTAGTTGCTTGCTTAGTAGCAACGAGTGAAGAAACTGAAAATGAAGATTCAGATGTTTCGGTATTAAACTCTAATTCTAATAACGATGGTGATGACAATGATTTATAATTCAAAAAGGAAGATATCTGCAAGGCCTATAAACTAATGTATAGCAAATGGGTGAAGACGTGCAAACAAAATAAGGAGTTAAAGAGGGAGAACTCAACCATGAAAGATGTAATTCAAAATTTGAAGATGAAGTTATTGTCAACAAAAAGATAAACTTGATGAAATCAAAGTAATGATGATCAATACAAAGAAAGGAATAAGAATGTTGAATGGTGGTACCAAGAAGCTAGACAAATTGCTGGAAATTGGCAAAACCAAAGGGATTTTCAAGGTGTTGGATACAAAGGTGAATGTTATCATATGAATAATGAGCAAAATGGTGTAGTTAGATTTGTCAAAGAACCAATATCAAGTAAGTAAGGAGAAATTTCAAAAAGAAGCAGAAATTTCGTGCCTATATGTCACTTTTATGGTGTAAAAGGTCACATAAGGCCAATTTGCTACAAGTTGTTGCAAATGCTATTCCATAATGCTCAAGACAGAAAATTCACATTCTTAAAATAACTTTTAGTAGTAGAAACTACCAAAGCAGATTTAGGTTATAAAGAACCAACCACTAACACTTGTGGCTCTTAAATTAATGCGCTCCACTTCTCACAATGAATGGTATTTTGACAATAGGTCTTCAAGGCATATGATAGGTGAAAGAAGCTATATAATAATTAGCAAAGTTGTATATATGATCATGTTATATTTGGTGATGGAAAGAAAGCAACAGTGATTGGTAGAGAAACTTTTTGCATAGATGGATTGCCTCATTTCAAAAATGTGCCTCATGTGGATGGTTTAAAAACTAACTTGGTAAGCATTAGTTAGCTTTGTGATGATGGGTTGTTAGTTAAGTTCACCAGTGCTGAATGCAAGGTGTTAAACTAACAAGGAGATTGTATAGTAAGTGGTAGAAGATTGATGGATAATTGCTACACGTGGCAGGTTATTAGTTCCCGTAATTCAGCCGCATATGATAACGTGACTCTATAAGGTTTGAACTTCTTCATGGGGCACTAGGATTCTACGCTTTACAACTTTGAGCTTATTGAAGTAAGTAGTAAAAAAAAGAAAAAAAGGTTAACCCTAGTCTTTTTTTATTCCTTACATAATTACCCCCTTCTTTTTGTTCATCTTTACCTAATTAGCGACCGTTTGCACCTCTTCGTTTGTCATTCCGTCTCGGAGTCTCTCCTGGGTAGCTCAACAGTAATACGATACTCTCACTTCAAATAGGTTTGTTCTCGATTATCCCATAAATTTAGCTAAGTATAAACAATTTCATTTAGATGCTTTGTTGACTAAGAGGAATTTGTTACATGCTGCTTTATTGCCACATCAATTTGATGCTGAGTTAGTGTGAGGATTTTATTGTTATTTGCATAAAGGATTGTTGGATGATAACACTTTATGTTTTCATATGGATTATGTAAGGGGGAGATTGATCATGTTTGATCCTGATTCGTTGAATGCATTTTTGGGGTTTGTGAATTTACTTAGAGATCAATCTTAAAGATAGATTTGAAGTGAGTAATGATGTACTAGCAAGTGTATTGATTGGTAGTAAATTTTCATATTAGTCTTCTGCTGCTGCACTACGTGCTTCTGATCTTACACAGAAATATTTTGTTTTTCATAAGCTTTTGCTAGCTAATTGGATGCCCATCACACATACTATGACAATTTATCCTTCTCAAGCTAAGATTATGTATGTGATAGGAAGTAAGGTTAAAATAAATCTAGGGTGATTGATTATTAAGGCTATGATTGTGGGTATTGGAAAACAAAAAACATTATTGGGTTTTCCATGTTTAATTACTCAATTTTTGCATGTTCAAGGTGTATCTCGTGTTGATTTTGAGGCCATTGAGTTTGTTTATTTCCTGCATATCTCTCCTCGAATTCTTAATGTCAACAAGTAAGCTAGGGTGGTTCATGTTTCACAATCGTCATTTGATTCCTTCGCACAGTCTATTGCACCTACTGTTGATATTTATGCCTCCTTATTAGCTGAAATTAATCGTATTGAAGGCAATTTTCATATAGGTATGACTGCTCTTCAACAGCTCAAACAACAAGTTGTTCGTTATGTTTTATCCCCTAAAACTTAGTTCTTTAGGCATTGATTTATCCTAAGGGGAGATCGGAACTTGTTGGTTGTTTTCATTTTTTTAGTTGATAGTTGATTGTTAAACTTGAGTTTGATTTTTTGATACATTTTATTAATGATTGATTATTTTAGGGGGAGTTTTCACTTCTCTTGTTCAAAGGGAGTTTTCGATGTGACAAATAATTCCAAAAGGGAGAAGATCGTCAAGAGATTATATTTATTTTTAGCATTATTTGAATTTTAATTTAATTAGGGTATCTTTTGTATTAAGGAAGTTGATTCGGTACAGGATTCTACTATCTTAGAATGTGTAGAATTTGGAAGTTAAGATATTTGTAGAAGGAAGGAATCCTAAAAGGATTTAAAAAAATCCTAAAGGAAGAAGGACTTGTGGTACATTACAAACAATCCACGATGTGACATGATCATCGACCGATTTTTGGCTGCTGTGTTTTGGGTGCTTTTCAGAGATCAATTTCAAAGTTTTATAGCAAATTTTTGTTTGAAGACTCTCCATGATTACGTTTTAATTTTGCTACACACATAGGAGAGTGTTCATTGTATTAAGTGAGTTTTTTTGTTTCTTTTATTCTTGATTTAATCACTTGAGATATTCTTCTCTTTGTTTCATTCATTGTTTTAAAATCTTTTGTTGAGGTTAGCACGAGCTAATCATACTATTAGGTATGAGATACTCTCACCGAGTGAGTAAAAGTAGATAACTTCAAGGAGTAAGTGGTGTTGACTCCGAATAGTCTTGTATAAGTCTATTGTACAACCATGAAAGTTGATTAATCTGAGCAAGGGCCCCAATGACGTAGAGGTCGTGTATGCCGAACTACGTTAAGAAACTTCTTGTGTTCTGTGATAGTGATTTATTTGTTGCGCGCTTAATTTGTTTGCTTGGAAAAGAATTCTGGAAATTGCAGTTGCTTGTCTAGTTACTTTGTGATAATCAATTGTAAATTTCAGTTCGAAGCAACCGAGACAAACCAAAAATTATGCGAAACTTTGACCTTTGGGTTTTTCAATGACTACCACAACCCTTAAACAAATACAAATTCTTACAAACCTTATTGAGGTATGGTGCCAGTAACTTGCACTAACGTACTTGAAACCCTTTTTCTTATGCAAAAACTTAGTCAAACATTAATAAACTTCCTATTAATATTGATTAGTCACACTAAAATCTCCTTTTTTCCTCTTTCTTGAATTTTTTTCGATCGTGTTCCTTTATTTCTCTTATCATTCTTCTTTGTTAATTTTACTTGAAACAGATGAAAAAGATATCAAAAACTGTTTCTTAAAAGTAGTTTTTGAATATATTGAATTACCAATTTGAGACAATGATCAACTACTATCATTAATTACTTTATATTGGTCGAAGAGTAAGACACGTTTATTCACCGATAAGGGCTAATTAGTCATAAGTTTTTTTCACGAATTATAGAAAATTATCTTTACTTTTCATAATTCTTATCAATTTGATATTCCTATCAAATGATGATTACAATATTAAACAATGTTCAATTTTGACATCAAATGAGTTTAACATGTATTTCAATAAAATTTCCTCCTTTTAAGTTCAGTGAAATTGCATATTATATTATCTTATTAGGTATATAAGTTCAATAATCGCTTCACACTCAAAAACTACCACTATTAGCATATTAATATTCAGTTTAAAAGGTGACATTGATATTCGATAAATATTTTAATTGCAAACTTCTTTTAATCTTACAATTTTCAAGAACATAAAAAGATATGGAAGATTTTTTAGCTAATTAAATCAAATAGTTTGAACATGAAAAGTCTTAGATAATTAATTAGAAAATTTATTATTGTCCGAGTCTTACAAAGCTTAACCAAATCAACTTAGGAAAACAGAAATTCACATGCTTTGACAACAAAATACAACTTGACATAGCTGTCTAAATGCTAATAAAAATGAAAATTACTTGATGACCCATGCCAATTAAATGGACCAACGGCCCGCTAAGCACTTTAAAATTCATTTAACACGACAAGGAGACACCTCAATGAGCAACACCAATATCAGAAACAGTCTTCTTCAGAACTGGGCGAGCTCCGATCAAAGCTTCCAGTGGAACGACCTTGCGTATGGTGATACCACTACCTTCTGCCATGTTCACCAGTTCGTCGGAGACCCTTTTCCAATCGAAACACTGGATCAAGGAACCCACTGTTAGTCCCATAACACGGTAGGCAATGTTCTTTCCAGGACAAGATCTTCTTCCCAACCCAAAAGGCATGTACTTGTAGGCCGATCCATCGTCCGTGTAGAATCGTTCAGGCTTGAAAGTGTTAGGATCGTCCCAAAGTTCAGGGTCTCTTTGTAAAGACCATGCGTTTGCGAGAACCATAGTGCCTCGTTGTATGTTATAACCTCCAATAACGATATCTTCCGATGCAACATGCGGGTCAATAATTGGAACTGCTGGATACATCCGAAGTGTTTCAGAAATGATGTTTCGGAGGTACGGCAACTTAGGAAGATCAGAGTCATCTAACAAGCGTTCTTGTCCAACTTCATTGTCCAATTCCTCTATCAGCTTTTTCAATTTTTCGGGATTGTTAAGCAGAAGTGACATTGCCCATTCAGAGGTTACAGACACTGCGTCAGTCCCCGCGATAAAGAGTATCTGCCAGACTCACCAGGATACATAAACTTTCATTCACAAGCTAAAAACACCATTTAAATAACGAAGAATATAATTACTGAGGATAACATGACAAATTTTGCATCTATTCTAATCGAAAAAGAAAATTAATTTAATATTTAAATTTGTATTAAAAGTTCACCTAACAATATTTAAAACTCTAATTTTCATTAAATACCCTAAATTTGGATATATTTATGAAGGCATGTATTATACATATACTCTTTGTTTCAACTGTTTCCCAATTTATTGCTTGATTGGTTTTTGTATCTGATTATGGTGTAGCAGCTAAATTTGATTAATCTAAGATTAACATCAATAATACTTGATAGAAATTCCGTGAATTCTGAAAAGATATGTAGACTTACCCTTAACTAATAAAGAAGAACTTTTAAATGACTCACAAAAGGAGAGAAAAATAAATAATAATAATAATAAAATTACTAAATCAAGCCAGCATAGGTAGACAAAAAGAGGCTTAGCTAGGCTGAATCCTAAAAAATAAGAACTATCTATTTATAATTTTAGACTACTAACTACTTTAATTTTTTATTTTCTTCTTAACATATTAGTGCACTCACCAGAATATACCCTTTGATAATTTCGTCGGTGAAGTACTCAGGGTCTGACTTTTGCATCAAAAGGAAGCTATTAACCGCAGATCTAGCGCTGTCCGCTTGTAACTTACTTCTGTGTTCGTTAATTATTCCTTGCATAAAGGCATCTAGTTTTTTAGCAAGTGCCATCATGGACTTCTCAAAACGACCACCGTCAATCCAGTTCCAGATGGGAAAGAAATCTCCGGGATTCGAGGAATCGTAGAAAATGGACATGTCATTAACTAGCTTCTTAAACTCTTTTGCCTCTTCCTCACTATCATCACCAGGGCGGTACGTTTTGCCGGTAACCATTCTCATGATGACGTTAAAAGTAAGCTCCTGAAAGTGTGTTTGCAGCTCTGCCTTGGCGAAACCATGAAGCGAATCGCGTGATAGCTTGGTGATTAGTTGCAGGACTTCATCTTTTACAACGTTTGTTATTAGCATGTTAGCGGGAGCATTTGAAAAGAACTCGGTGGAACCAATTCGACGTAGGTTGCGCCAATGTTCACCATAGGATGCTGTATCGACGGAGGTGAAATTGTAACCAAAGTGCTTGCCGACGAGCCGTTTTGGTCGGTTGGCAAGAATAACATCATTTTTGGTGAAACACTGCTCAACCATGGATGCGGAGGACACGATAACTAAGCGCTGGGATCCATAACGGAGAGAAAATATAGGACCGTACTTTAGAGCAAGCTTGTGGTAAGTTTTGAACATGGGTGGCTTCTGGAGATGGAGGTGCCCGATAATTGGGAAAGCTGGTGGGCTAGGAGGTAGGTTTCTTGACGTTCTTGTTCGGTAGAAATTGGCAGCCAGAAAGATGAAAAGGAGAGACAGAGCAAGATAAAGTAGCGCGTCCGCCATTTTTCTTCCCTGCGCTGCTTTGTGCTTTCTCTACAGGTATCGGTATATAGTAACACTAATATAATTGAATTCATAATTTAAATATAATTTTCTATTTTAAATAATTCTAACACTATTCAACAAAATGGCACATTGGTACATTTAGAACACATGTTCAAAGATGTAGAGTAAGAATTGTTATTCAATACGAGAAATATTTTTATATATTTTAATAGTATCAAACATGAATATCATCCAAGTTTTGACTCCAACATAAATGGAATAAACAAGCCTTCATATCTGTGTTAAAATTAAAAGATATAACAACATTCTTCGCTAGATTTTTGTTTTTTTAACTAACATTCGTATGTCAATAACAAGGGTTTATCTTTTTGTTTCCACGTCCTTATATTAATAAAGATAAATACATCACTTTGCTTTTTCATTATAAATCTAGTTATAATTTAAGAATTCGTTTCCACAAATGAATGAGAAATCAGAAAGAAATCTTGACTATTAGGTATGAATATGGACTAAATTAATTTAATATGAAATAATACTTACCAAACTACGGGATGAATTTTTCCTAACTGCTCGATTATCTCAATTCTGCTTTGGATGTGACTAGTCATTGTCCGAGAATTCATAGTCCGAGTGCGGTTCTGCGGTGGTGGTTGTTCTATGCCAATTTAGTGCGTCTCCAACCTCCACCTCACGTCTCAAACCTCCAAAGGTGCCCATGAACAAATTGTCTTTTAGCTTGCTGATGATATTGTAGGGACCGTATGAATCATATTGGCATTTTAAGGCTTGTCGCCCAGCGGCGGTTGAGAATCCGTGCGTAGGTGATTTCTGATATTATCACAAGTTACAGTAAAAATATTAAAATAAGAATTAAAATTTTCTTTTCTTTTAAATGATTGATAAGTAAAGTGCAAGATAAGCGAACGTTCCTACATTTGAAAGGCCATATTCATGTTGCAAGATTTGTGAACTCTGAATTTAAGAAATATGTTGTTTTCTTGTTATTTTTTCTACTTTTTACCTGTTGCATTTTTTGTGAATTGAGAAATAAGACATTTTTGTTGGTTACTGCTCTAAAAATTTTAATGGTTGTAAGAATGGTAACGGGTAGCAGTTGGATAATCCATAAATTTACCTTATGTGTTTGAATTCAAGCATAAGAACTTGGCCGACAATTTGGGTGCAGGTAATGCAAATTTGATTTACTTTGAAGAAGGGCAATATTGTAACACATAATGATACCATAGTTACGCCTTCTGGATCAAACGTAAGAGGAAAAAAAAAAGAAAAAATGCCAAAAATACCTGATTTTGACTATATAACTTCAAACGAGCTTTTAAAAGCTGAAACAAGCACAAATTTACCGTCGTCTTTACGGGAACTGCTCACTGGGATGCGATCAACATCTTTCTACAGTTTTCTCAAAACGTAAGCTCTCTTAACAAATCAGAGAATCCTTATGTTTACAAATAATATGAGCAACTACCGGAGACCTTGACCTTCATATATAACATCGATATAGGACTTCCCTATCACAGGCCTGATATGGGTTCGGTCTATACTGATTGGGATCTATTTTTCATCCGGACTTCGACTTATTGATTTAGACCATTTATGTAGCCACGTTATTATCTTTATCTGGATCAAATTATTTAACCTAAACAATAAGTTACTTAAAAACCAAAAAAATGCAATTAAATGTTATCCAACTTCATGGAAAATGCCAAAATATCTAATATTCTTCCCCTTGAACAATACTTAATTACAGTATTGACTCAAGTTAAACACAGTTTAAAAATTCGGTTAAGCTACACTACTGTATTAGTTGACTAAGTTTAATAACAAAACATTTGGTTCAAAGATAACGAAAGTTTATCATTCTGTCCTGTAAGACTTTCGATACCGAAAAGTATCAAATGCATGTGTCATAGACAATACAAATCCAATACAATCACATATATCTAGTACCTCACTAACATGAATGAGAAAACGGAATGTGACAAATTAGGATAATACCTTTATAATCTAAATTATACCATCTTCATTTGTAGGTCTCGATTTCTCCAACTTTATGCAAAACCATATATGCTAAACTATATTAGAGAAATCCTGTTTTCTCTCACCGAATACTAAACAACATTAGAGAAAACTTGTTTCCTCTCACCAAATGCTAAAGTGTATTAGAGAAAACCTTTATATTCTCTAACTGAATGCTAAACTATATTAGAGAACTTTTATGGGATTAAAACTTATATCTCCCTATGTCATATCAAACTTTATAGATATCCGTATAAAACTGTATGCATCCAAATGACATAGGCATAAGGTCAATCTATATATATGCCTAATGACCTTTAAATGCTTAAGACGGATACAAATCTTAAGACTTTTATATGTATTCTGATAATATACGATAACATGTATTATTAAGGATAGCAGATGATCATCTTTATCGATAAACCATCATACTATCACAATACATCAAATGTATAAATGTACATGGAGCAAGCATAATGATCCCTAAACAACACCCTTACTGTATACTTGTATTTCAAAACATAAAAAGGCAAAGTCCTTTATTTAAAGGATTGACTAACAATTCATCAGTACTTAAATGCTTCAAACATTAATGTCACCTTTTCGTATTAACACCTTTATGGACAAATAATTGACCTTTAAATGCTAAAACCCTGTGATATTCTTTGTTGTTGTTAAACAATATAGTAAGAAGATTACCACAGTACAACCGAATGGGTCTAGCTACTGAATCAACCATAGACAATTCAGAAATCAAGTTTATGAGCTAAACTGTTTGTGAGGCAGCCCCATAGCATGTACTCTAAATGCATGATCAAGGAAGTCACCCGTGTTTACTTGATACTCTTCCACGACAATGTACCATCTGTAAACTTAAACCGTAATCTTAAGTAGACTTTCGATCATCCAAATACATAGCTAAATTTAAATCTGAATTCCCTACGAGGTTTAGTCTGTTGACTATATTATATATCAACATATAATCCTTAGTTCCTTTAAGTATCTCAACACACGCTAAATTGCATTTCAATGGTCTATGCCTAGACCAAATAGTCAAATAGTAAATACAATGTCCTGCGTAGTACATAGCTAAGCATACATCAGGTTATCAATCGCACTAGTATACGGAACATTTCTCACAGCCTCTCTTTTTACTTTATTCTTTAGATATTGTGTCAAAGATTATTTATCACTATGAGAGATAGGTACTACAACAGGTTTACTTTTAACCGTATTAAACTTTTGTAACACCTACTCAATGTATACTCTCTGTGAGAGGTCTGATAAGTGTTAAGATTTGTCCTGATAAATCTAAATACCTAGGACAAAAGATGCTACGTCAAGATCCTTCATGTCAAAGCTCTTGACCAAAAGTTGCTTAACCTTATACAACATGGTCAAGTAATTTGACGTGAGCAATATATCATCCACATGCAGTAATAGGAAGATAACTTTGCTCCTCCTGACCTTATAATACAAGCATCTTTTAACTTTATTTTTCATAAAGCCGAAAGAGGTCATAACCTCATCAAATGTAAGGTATCACTTTCGGGAGGTTTGAAGTAAACCATATATTGATCTGCGTGCAAACCATATCAGTTCCATATGGATCCTTAAATCCTTCAGGTTGTACCATATAGACCTCTTCATAAAGGTCTTTATTGAAGAAAACATTTTTGATAGCTATCTGATGTAACTCTATATCATCATGAGCTACAATTGCCTTATACACTCAAAATATATCCTACGAGGATATGAGAGAAAAAGCAACATAAAGTCAACCTTTCTCCCTGAGTGAACCATTAGGCAACTGAGTGAGTCCATAAACCGTTGAACTCTATCCTAAAATCCTTTAGGTTTAAAACTTCATTTACAATTGACAGGTTTATAGTTGCACTACAAATCAACTAGCTCCCGTGCTTTACTATGCTTCATGGATTACATCTCGTCATTCATTGTATTCTACCACACATCTGTATTAGGTCGATAAATAGCTTATATAAAACTAACTAGATTCAAAACATGTCTAATTGCATAATCCTATTCACCTAATAGATTATGTAATCAGATGAGATAGCAAGTCGTCTCACTCTAGTAAATTTATATAACTACAATAGATCCTATACCTCCAGGAATCACTGTATGTACATGTATGGGTTCTTGCTCCTATACAGGCATGGTACAGAGACCTAGATCCACCAGATCTAACTGTATGAGTAATAGGTACATAATAACTATAGTATCTGCCCTGCTATCATCTAAAAGGTCAAAGGTTCCACCATCATCATAGACATCGTATTCCAAAAACTTAACTTTTTGTGATTCCATTATTCTGGTCCCTCATTTTCTACATTAAAATCTATAGCCTTTAAAGTGATCAAGGGATTTAACTAAATAGCAATGAGTAAAACGAGCTTGCAATCTTTTCTTTATAAGGATTATACTAACTCAATAGAGCAGCTCTATACACGAATATATGTAAGGCTACATTTCCAAACTTCTAGATATTCAAGTAGAATAGCTCTGTTTTGCATCGATTTCTTCAAGTTCTTTAGGGTGCAGTTATGTTATTCGGCAACACATCATTTTGCTCAGAACTACTCAACATAGTGAATTAACTATTCTAATTGATTCCAAATATCTAACAAATGGACCTTTTCAAGTCCTAAAATACCATGTTTTTCATGATATTCTCCTCCATAGTCAAATCTAACTATCTTGATGAATTTTCCCAATTGATTCTCAACCTTTAATCTTTAAGCAAGAACACATAACTGTAATGGGAATGATCATCAACAAGTGTCAGAACACGTTTGGAATTGCATAATGCAACTATATAAAGTCTTCTGATATCTTTATGTATCATACACAACAAGTCAAAAGCATAAGTTGACCTCAATATCCTTATTAGTCAACTTACCCCTACAACAGTCAGCATATATTCTCAGATCATCATAATCTATAATTGAGAAATGATTTCCTTAATCAATCTCTCAACCCCAACTCTGGAAATGTAACTTAAACTTTTATGTCATACCATTTATAACTTTTCATTCATCAGGGTCTTTCATAACTTGTTTAGCATGATAAGAAGAAATATATATCCAATTCGGGGTAAGACATATTCCATACAAACAATATAACAAGAAAGTTGTACCATTATGTTTTGCATTAAACAACAACTGTACAACAGAAGCATTAAATATAAAACATCATCCTTTTTTGTCCAAAATTGATACAAAGATCACATTTAAAATGTGTCGTGTAACAAAAAAATAAACCTTGTAGGAAGGTTTAGTACATACATTCTCCTGTAGATATTACATCCACTTCTTCATTAGTGTGAACCATCAGTTTTTCCTTCCCTTTATTTGACTCTATCCTATATATGAACCTCTACATTATAGAAGCACCATAATCATATGTTTCACTGTATAGCCACCAAATACTTAATGCGACTATCACAAATTAAATTCATAAATTGATAAGCTAAGGGATTACCTGATGGTCTCAGTCTTTCCTTTTAGACCTCATACTAATGGCTTCTTATGTCATGCGGACCTTTGCCAGCACTAGATTGACCAGTATCAACATGTGGAGAAGATTTAAACTTTCTACCTTTGATCTTAGCGGCTTCATCTTTTCCTTCCTTTTAATTGCTTCAAGTGCTGTAGGAGTAGAAGCTTGAGTTTCTCCTCCTCAGCAACGCAATGAGCTATCAAAGCATTGAAATCCCATTTCTCATCCAGTGAATAATATGTCATCACCAGATTACTAAACTCTGAAGGGAGTGTCTTCAAAGTCTCTGAACAATGAAGACATCAGGAAGAGGAATATTTAGCATCTTCAGTCTACTATGAAGATGGATCATTCTCGATATGTACTCCTTTACTCCCCCTTCTCCCTTATACCTCATGGAAAATAATTCTTTCATTAAGGCACTTATCTCATCATTAGGTGAGACTGTGTACCTCCAGGAGACATTACCAAGAAACTTCTATGTTATGTATGTGTCCGTAAGTCCACTAAGCAGATAGTTAGGTAAGGATCTTTTAATGGTCATAAGACTTAATTTGTTAGACCGATCCCAGGCTTTATAGGCTACTTTATAAGCTCTTGAGCTCATGGATGTAAATAGGGATGGCATATTCGTTCGTATAGTCACATCAACCTCAGTTATCTCCATAGAATTCAATA
>JANSVA010000218.1:4663895-4684888 GCA_025504915.1 Erythroxylum reticulatum | reverse complement strand
CAACTTCATCAAATATCGCAAACAAAGTCTCAGTATTCCTAATAAGGCTAGATGCATCAATAGATTTAAAAAACATATAGTTATTTGTAGAGTAAACTAAAAAATTAATAATAGACTCTTGTCTCCTATTTATCCAACCATCACCCATGATTGAGCATCCATAAATAGCCCAATTCACTCTTCTTTCGAGCAAATAACTTCTATTTTCATAAATAGAACAACTCAAAAGTTTACCTCTTAAGTCATTAATCGAAGGACCTTTGTATCCCAGACTATAAGAGACTATTGCATCCATCATAGGTTGATAATAATAAGACTGAGAAGCATTGAATAACAATCCTGTATCATACCACCATCTAGCTTACTACCATATCGACATTGTGAGTTGCATCTCTTGATTGCATTGCACTACGAATTGAAGGTTAGGCTCAAAGAGTTGTTTGTGGTGCAAGTCACCTTCCTTTTTCTCTTCCTCACATCAGATTCAGGTACTTATTCTTGTACTTGAGATGGAACACTACCAGTACCACTACCACCTTTAACATTTCTACAATCACCACAGAAACTAGAAAACGAACTTTTACTAACAATTTCAAAATTCAACCTTTCCCATCTATTTGTCTCATGTTGATATTCATTAAGAAATGTTTTCATTTACCACTTCACATCATGACTTACTCTTTTATAGGGTTCCACATCTCCTTTAAGCCCAGCTAAATGTTTTTTTAATCAGGTGATTCCTCCACCTTTCAAATGCTTGCTACAAAATAAGCAAATAGTATGGTTCCTCATACCGAGAACCTATGCAACATGAGCCTAAGCTGGATCAATGTATCTTTCTAAAATGGGTTGATCAGGAGTACTTGAACTTCCTTCCATTTATCTGTAAAAATAAATGAATGCATATATCAAAATAAATAACACATAATTTCATTACACAATATAATATCTATCTTATATAATGTAACTCATTTTATATGATTACATTATACACAATCCAATTTTATGGAACAAAATTTACTATAAGTCAAAAACTAACAATTCAATTATTCACCATATATAATTTCACAAAACATACATAAAAAATTTCTATTTGCAAATTCCAACAATTTCATTTCTAGCATTTTCCAACAATTTCAATTTAACCATTACAAAACATATATAAACAATTTTCACTTCTAATAATTTTCAACAATTCCATTTCTAACAATTTTGAACAATTGCAATTTAAAGTTTCAAATATCACAGAGCATACATAAACAATTTCTATTTCAAACAATCACAAAACATACACGAACAATTTCCATTTCAAACAATCAACATACATAAACAATTTCCATTTCCAACAATTTCCATTTTTATTAATCACAAAACATACATAAACAATTTCAATTTTTAACAATTACATCACATATATAAACAATTTGTATTTCCAACAATTTTCAATAATTTCCATTGCCAATAATCACAAAACATATATAAAGCAATTTCCATTTCCAATAATCAGAGAACATAAATAAACAATTTTCAACAATTTCTATTTACATTAATCATAAAACATACATAAAAATAATTTCCATTTCTATCAATCACAAAACATACATAAACAATTTTCATTTACAACAATTTGAAACAATTTTCATTTCCAATAATCACAAAACATACATAAAACAATTTTCATTTCCAACAATATCAAAATATAAACTAACAATTTTCATTTCGAAAAATTTTCAATAATTTTCATTTTCAATAATCACAAAACATACATAAAATAATTTCTATAAACAACAATCACAAAATATACATAAAACAATTTCCACCTTTAACATTTTCCAGTTCTACACTTTGTTTATGTATCAAAATCTCAAAGTATTGAAATATAATTTTGAAACTAGAATTATCATAAATACCTTGAATCACATAATTAATTATTAAAGTTAAGATAGCTATATTTTGGAAACCCATTTTTTTGGTAAAGTAACAAACCTTATATATTTGTATACATTGCTTTTGAGTTTTCTTTTTTATATATAAAATTGATGTAGAATCTAACACGTACAAGCCATACTTAAATGATGTAGTCAAGTTAGTTGAGTTAGATAAACCTCATTTATAATTAGTAAAAGTTCAACCTTTGTCAAATGAATTATATGATCTATTTGTAAAAAAAAGAATAATAAATTTATTTCATTCATAATTAAGTATAGATTATTGCTAAAGGAAATTAGTATGGTAAGCAAGCACTTAACTTTATAATATTCTGATTTATAACATACGATTTTGTATCTATATGTCTATTAAATTAAGTATTAACAAAACTGATAACAATCAACAGTTCAATCAATTCAACACACTTCCAAGTTCCACTCCACATTCATAGAATCACAGTCCACTCCATAATAGTTCCTTCCACACTTTCATAATTTCATTCAACTTTTACACTTTGTATATATATCTCTGTTAAAAACTTCAATAAATCATTTTACATTTTTCACTTTCACACTTCCACAATTCTATTCCACTCCACTCCACCACAGTCCACATCCACAGTCTATAACAACACGATAAAAAATTAACATATTTCATTACCAACTCACAAAAACACCAACAATTGCATTCACAATTCACAAATACATCAACAATTCCATTCACAACAATTCACAAAAAAATAAGTCATAACACACACCTAATTATTTCATAAATTCAACAACAATTTTAACAGATTGGGGACTTGGGGTCGAGTAGATCTGGCATGGAAGAGGAGAGGAGATTTGAGAGTGGCTGAGGCTGCTGAGGTGTCGGTGGTAGTATGATGACATCAGTAGTCATGGCAGGTGGTGCGCGTCGGTGGTGGTGTGCGTTGGTGATGGTTGGCTTATAGATTGGAAAGAGATAGTGAGATGTGTGAGAGAGAAATAAAATATTGGGAGAAGCCAAAGATATGGGGGGTCGGTGGTGGTGGTGACAGGTGGTGGGTGTATGTCCGTGATGGTGGCCGGTGGGTGGTGGGGGGCGTCGATGATGCGTCGAGATACTCGAGAGAGATAGTGAGTTATGTGAGAAAAGTCAGGTGTGGGAGTGGGATAGGAGGAGGAGGACAACAGCAGCGTAACAGGCATCGGTGTGGCGGTCGTTGGGTCGGCAGCGAAGACGATGAAGAACAAAAGAAGAGAGCTATATGAGTAAGAGTGTGAGGAGATGAGATGAGAGATAGGTTACTAGAGAGAAGAAGAAGAATCAGTGTGTGCATGCATTTTAGGTTAGGGTTGAAATTTTTAATTTTTTGCAGATATACCCCTATATTTTTAAAAATTTCCGATACCGGTCAGTATATGGCCGTTATTAAAAATATCTTAAGTACCAACCAGTACAGTACGAAATAGGCTAGTAAGAACTGGTATTTATACCTGGTACACACTACCCCCAACCTTGTACCATTCCCCAATCGGTACAGTATGATACGTAAAACTCTAAATACAATTAACACAATATAAATTGTTTGATTTTTTATTATAGTTTGTGCATTGCAATAATCATAAATAAGAGAGGGCGATATTGATTAACATACTTATCTGAATTTCTATTTCAATGGCAAAATTTTGAGATCTATCCCTCACACAAGAGTATTCTCTGTAGGGAATAAAAATGAAAAAATATACAAACACTTGCTCTTATATCATATGTTGTCCTACCATGTATTGAACTTATACAGCCATTGAAGAACTAAAATCTATCTTCCATCAATTAATTTTTATTCAGTTGTTCAATGACAAGTTATTTCGAGGAATACAATTTTTTGCTAATTGCCCTAAAGTCTTCACTAGTGGAAAAAAGAAGAAGAGGTAAGCTTCATTATAGGAACTAGAAAAAATAAATGAATAAAGGTGATATTTATATAAAAAGATTATAGACCAAAACTTGATTTTTTATTCATAATTTTGAAACTTTTATATAGATAAATATATAACAGAAATAATATTAAAAATAACAACCTATAATTAATATAAATCACTTAGGTAATAATTTATAGCTTGCATAAATCAATTACTTGGCTAATTCTTAAACAATATAACATATTGAATTGAAGCAATTAATAAATATCCAACTTCATAAAGTAAGATATGTAAAAATATATATATAATTTGTCTCAACAATTCCTTTCTTAAATTGATATTTGCTAATATTCATATTAAGTCTTGATAATTTCCGATGTGAAGACACCTAATAACATTATGAGCTTCACAAATGACCTCATTTTGAAACCTTTGGTGAATATATCAACAATCTAATTTTCACTTATGTATTAGATCAGATCAATTATTCCATCATTACTAAAATCTCTTAAGAAATAAAATCTCATATTAATGTATTTGCTTCTTCCATGTAGAAGTTTAATTATTGAGCTATTGAAACAAAAAAAATGTAACTCTTAGTTATTTGAATTTGAATTCTTTAAGTATTCTCGTTAGCTAAATAGCTTGACAAGTACAAGCTATCGTAATAACAAATTTATTTTTTAAACTTGATAAGTGGCAATTAATTACTTCTTGAATGACTACAAAATAGCACACATCCCAAATACAAAAGTAAAACTTAAACTGCTCTTCTTATCATTTTCATCTCCTATGTAATCATTATTAGTAAACTCCATTTGGTCTATGTTTGATTGGATTTAAAGTTTTTAATAGAATGAAATAGAATGGAATGGAATGTAAGTGGATGTAATATTAAAAAATTGTTATGCGGAAGGTATGAAATGGTTCATAATTTAATATAGTGAAATATTATTTGGAAGAAGGATTTATAATATAGTGAAAAGTTGTTTATCATTTTACATTTCATTCTAAACCTCACAAATCGAAGGTTTATCATTTTAACTATTTAGAATGGAATGAGATGTAATATGAAATATTACTCTTTCATCCCATTCCATTATAAACCCTCCTCTCAAACGATGGAAAAATATTACAATACATTCTATTCCATTAATAAACTCCCGACCAAACATAACCTTAGGTAGATTTTTCAACCTACTGGTAAAATAGCCTAAAGTTTTTAGTTCCATGTAAGTAATAAGGAAGTCCCCTAGTAGCTAACAAACGCATTTTTGTAGGAGCTTATATACATCTATTGATTAAACTCATCAAATACATTGTGTATTGTCTTGTTGCATTTAGATGTAACAAACTACCCACATTTTGTTTGCAAAGTTTACTACCAAATTTCTATCCTTTATGATCATTATGTAATTTCAAGCTAAACTCAACTAGAGTGTTCACAAGATTATAATCCTTTATATGATATTTGTCAAGAATTTTTCCTATACATCTTAACATCATATTATTCCACTTAGATACCAAAAAAGTAATGCATCATACTAGGATCAGACTTGTCAAACTCATTAATCATAGACTTTTTAAATTCTTCGACCATGGTATCACAATTTCCATTAAATGTAAGGTCATCAACATTCAAACAAACAACAAGCATTTTTCCTTTAGTTTTAATCTTATCAAAAAGTCAAAAAGTATATGCTCATAAATTGTTCTCAATGTGACTATGCCAACATCGTGGGACTTATTTTAGTTTATAAAGGGATTTCTTCAATTGTAAACTTTATGTTCATTTCAATTCTTGATTATTTTAGTTTATAAAGGGATTTCTTCATTCTGTAAACTTGAGGCTTATTTCAAATATTGCAATAATCAAAAGGTTGAAAAAAATGCTTAATTTTCTAAGTACCCATACAAGAGTGTTGATTTGACATTTAACTAGAAAATAGGCAAAAATTTCTATATAGTTAATGTAACCACTAATTTGATTTTGTTATTTCTTACTACTATAAAGAATATTTATGTATTCTTTATTATTGCTTGTATCCCTTGACCACCATATGTACCTTATACTTATTAACTTCACTATTTGCTTTCAACTTTATTTTAAAGACCTACTTTACACTAATTTTTTTTTTGTCTATTTGAATGATTGGATATCTCCTAAGTATCATTTCTTTCAATAACATCAAATTTATCATCTTTCGCCCTTTACCATTTTTCTTGTTTTATAGCGCTATCAAAAGTTATATAGTTACAATATAAAAATGAAGCAAAGTGAGCAATTGGATCTTCAATTCTGAATACCTCATAATCTTCTATCCAAGTAGGTTATAAGTCAGTGAAGAGATTGAGCTTCTTCTTTGTTATTCAACAATTATTAATGAAATTTTATTACTTTTTGCAGTTGTATTTAAATTTGCAAGCATACGAGGTAGTGAAAATTGCTCTTATTCAGCAATCTTTTTATAGAGGACTTCTGTAGGTTGCTGCCTATTTCAATCTCAATAATTATTTTCATCAAAAACATCTGTATTAGTCATAATCTCCTTTGTTAATGAGTTGCATAATTTATATGCTTCAGATGCTTCATTTAGACCAAAAAATATGCAATTTCACCATTTTCATCAAGTTTCTTCTTTTTTCATCCAAGACATAGATATATGTTATGCATCCGGAGATTCTAAAGCGATCTATAGCTGGTCTTCTCCCATATATCAAAGTCGCTTCTTGCATCATTTTTTTGAATAACAAAGTTTAAGCTTCTATCTGAAACATGAATGCCCTAATTTATTTATTTCAGCCAAAATGTCTTGGGAACTCTTTCTCTTATCAACAAGCTTCTCACCATGTTGATAAGATTTCTATTTTTTCTCCCTGATACACTATTTTTCTGTGTATATATGACTGTAAATTCTCTTTAAATATTACCATCTACACAAAAACTTCAAATTCTATTGAGGAATATTCATCATCATGATTTTTTCGAAGAGCCTTAATGATCTTCCCTGCTTCATTTTCTGTACAAGCTTTAAAGCTTTTAATTGTAGAGAAACTTTGGATCAAGAATATACAATATATTAGAGATCTTTTTTCACAACACCATTCTTGATTCTTACTTTAATATCACCTCTGTATCGCTTCCACCGTAGAACAATCACCAAAACTCATAGTAGAATATAAGTCTTTGTTTAGATTAAAAGAAAAAAGACTTAATGCCCTTTATGTAGTTACTATAGTCTAAATCCATGTACAAAATATCTTACTCAAATTTCTTTCTATTTTGAATAATCATCAACAATATTTCTACTTCTTTTTTTTAATATAAGGGGGTACTTGGTTAAAGAGTATGAGAAATTAATGAATAGGAAAGGAATGAATGGTAATGGTTAGTTATTTATTATAATTGATTAAATAATTTTCATACCCCAATTTTAAGTAATAGTCCATACCTTCTATATGTGGGAGGAATGGTTTTGATTTCTACAAACACAAACATTGATATTTTTTAATTAAATATAATTAATTAAAATATAATTAATTAAAAGATATTTAATTAAAATATAATTAATTAATTAATTAAAATATATTTAATTAAAATATAAAATATAATTAATTAATTAAAATATAATTAAGATGTAATTAATTAAAATATTAAAATGTAATTAATTAAAATATAATTCATTCATTACTTAAAATATAACAATTTTTTGTCAATATTTTTAACAACCAAATTCTATCAACGGTAATGGTAATTATTCATTCATCTTAACCAACTATTATAATTATAATGATTATATCCATTCTCAATTTTTACTTTATTTATTTTCAATCTTAATTTATTGTCCTCTGTGAACCAAGTGCTCCTTAAATTTTGAACTATCTTCTTTTTCTTTGTCAAGGCAACCTGGTATAACACAAATACATAATGACCATACCTTGGATTTATCAAGATCTCGCCCTCTGTTTTTGCCTCGGAGATGATCAGTATTGGTTTTATAATCCTTGTTGACATCTTTATTTTCATGATCTATCCATCCTTTACCCCTATCTCTGGACCTTTACCTCTTCCTTTACAATTGATAGAATGACTATTGGTAGAAGCTTTCAGCGCTTGTTCCTTTACTGTTGAACTTCGATTTATCTTTAGTTTATAGGCAATGAGGAGTTTTACAGTTCGTTAAAAGAGAGTTCATCTATATCTTGTTACTCTTTAATTAAGTAGACAACATAATTAAACTTTGGCATCAGGAAATGTAAAATCTTTGCCACCATGGTCACTTCGTTTATCTTTTCTCTATAAAATCACATCTTATTGCTTATCTCCATTGTTCTGGCATAATGATTGGTGACCAATTCTCCATCATTCATCTAATGTCTCAAAATCCCTTCTTAAGGCTTGAAGCTGTGCATGCTCTCCCAAAGAGCCTTAATATTTCTTCTTTATAGAATCTTAAATATCCTTGGAAGTTTGTTTACAAAGAATAGTTTCTAAATGAGATGATCAATTGCCAAAAAGAGAGAATTTTTTGCCTTTAGATCCTTCATCTTTTTAGCTTCTAGCTTTGCTTTCTAGGAATTTTTCAAAGTCGTGCCTTCTGATGGTTCTTTAATTCTAGATTCACAACTTGAAAACTCTTTTAATGGAAAAAATTGTCCATTAGCATGTTCCAATAGTGATCATCAAAGTATGGATGGCTATTTGCATAAAATTAGAATCTATGACCATTGGATGAAACATAGATGAAAGAAATTTATTATTGACTCACTTGCTTTCACTCCCAAGATAACTTGGCTTTGATACAACCATATGAATGAGAAAAAAAAAAGGGTGATATCCATGTAAAGAGAAGATAGATTGAAAACTTGAATTTTCATTTAGAATCTTGAAACCTTTAAATAGGCAAATACATAATAGAAATAATATTAAGAGAAAGCAGGCTATAATCTGTGTAAATCAATTAGATAGCAACTTATGATTTCTATCAATCAAATGCATAACTAATTCCTAAACATTAAGATAAATTAGACTGAAACAACTTGGAAATAATTAATTAGATAAAGTAAGATATATAGAGAAAATAAGTAGAAAAAATATAAAGAAAAAATAAAATTTATCTTAACACTCATAATATAGAATTATAAAATATTATTTCTTTCAAAAGAAAATTTTAAGCAATTAATCATTAAGCTATAAACAAAAGCACTATAATCCCATTGTAAAACACACATTCCATCATCTCCAATTGTCTTGATATGTATGGTAATGACTTCTTTATAGGAGTTTTTCTAATTCTTTTCTTTTTTTAATTTCCTGTTTTTAACAAGAGAAATCCAACTTGTTAACGTAAATCTAGCCATGGAGGATGCTCAAAAATTGAATGAGAATGAAAAATGTAAAAGAAAAGTAAGTAGGAGAGACTGTGGAGAAGGATAAGAGAGTACCTTGGGCAGATAGTGGGATAGTTGTAATAGCTAAGGGGACCAAAAATATAAAGGATTAACCAACAAAGAGTATGCTCAGAAAAACAAGCCAAACCAAGAAATAGACCAGAAAAATGGCAAAGAATGAATTGAAGAGATGATAGTCATTAAGACATACATAGACGAGGGAAGAGCACACACAAAAAGAAAGACAAGTTACTATTGTTGTAACTTTACACATATGTTTCTTGGTAATTTTAGAGTAGAATTGTTAATGAGAAATTAGGGTTACAAAGAGGGAGTTACCAAAAAAAAAAGAGTTATTTTGGGTAAGACGAGTTATATAGGTCATTTTATGTTCAAACATATGTTAGTATTCACACGTCCACTAAATATCATGTAAGTGTCCAATTATCATGTCAAAATTAGCCTCTATTAGTCGCATTAACAAATAACTACTGGAGATAACATTTTGATTCAAATTGTATAATTTTTGAAAAGTTAATTACTAAATTAACTTTTCTTTAAAATTTAACAAGTTAATATGTAGACATATCATAAAATGGAGATCATTGATTTTTTTAATGCTAAATAAATTAAGATTACTTAATCAAAAAGCATCCTTTTAATTTTTTTAAGGATGAATTTAGCCATCTTGCATTTTCAGCTTAAGTACAATATCAATATTTATAGAACAATATAAATAATCTTAAAAAGATTTGTCTAGTAAACATTTTTAAACTATATATCAATTTTAAAAGCTTAAATATATATCATAAACGTATTCTTTCAAAAAAATAAATTATCTTAATTTAAAACAATAAAAGACTCGTATTATTGACTATCCAAATCAAAAAATAAAATTTTAATATTGCACTTTTTTAATTAAAAATCGAAGAGTTAATAAGATTAAATATGTTAATATATGTGCATACTTACTATGCTAAACAATAGTTATTTTAAATAGTTGTTATTTTATTTATTAACCAACATACCTCTTTGGGTATCTTTTTCTTTGCAATAATAATTGATGAGTTCACTGGTAATGTCCAAAGGGATGTGTCATGGTGTATTTTATTTGTTGATGACATTGTTTTAGTAGATGAGATAAAAGAGGAGGTCAATATCAAGTTTGAACTTTGGATGGATACGATAGAGTCAAAAGGTTTTAGATTGAGTATAACTAAGACTGAGTACATGGAATGTAACTTTTCGGAACATAGGGAAGCTGCAAATGTGGAGATAAAGATTGATTCAGAAGTTAAACCGCAAAATGAGTGTTTTAAATATCTAGGATCTACCATCCAGAGCAATGAAGAAATTGAAGAAGACATAGTTCACCTGATCAGATTAGGATAGTTTAAAAGGATAATTACTTCAGGAGTTTTGTGTGACAAGAAGATACCACTAAAACTTAAGGGTAAATTCTATCATTTAGAATTAGGTCGGCCATACTCTATGAGGCGAAGTGTTGGCTTATCAAAGAAGTTTATGGTCATAAACTAATAGTGACTTAGATGAAGATGCTTCATTGGATGTGCAACTTTACTAAAAGGAATAAGATCAGGAATGTAATGATAAGAGAAAAATTAAATGTAACTAATATTATGGACAAATTAAAAGAGACAAGACTTAGGTAGTTTGATCATATTAAGAGGAGACACATAGACGTTCCAGTAAGAAGATGCGAGAGGATCGTACTTAGAGAATATAAGAGAAAATAGGGAAGCCTAAGAAGAATTGAGGGCAAATGATAATAAATGATATGACAATGTTGAAACTTACCGAGAACATAACCAACAATTGAAAACTTTGGAGTGTTGGGATTTAAGTAAATGATCCCTTGTAAAAAGATCCTGGTTGTTCTCTTAAATCTTTTAACTCTTGTCTTTTATAGTTAGCTTAAGAGGTAAATAATCTTTTTATTTATTTTACATATATATATATATTTGTAATTTTATTTTTAACTATTTTTTCTTTTTATTTATTTATATTTTATTTTCCTCACATGAGTTAATTAGAATCAACCTCTTTACTAATTAGGGGTAAGACTGTATACTACTGGACCCCTCCAAACTTCACATTTTAGCAAGATTTCTACTAGGTATTTTTGTTTTTGTTGTAATAATCTCAATAAAATTACATATATTTTCTATAAATTTAAATAAATATTTTTAATTGAATTCACATTGATGAAGCTCCGACATCTAAGGTAAAAGTTGTTATCTCAAATTTAAGGTAAAACTTAATGTTCTTGCTTATGGAAGTTGCCATCTATAATGTTGAGATAAAATACATGAAAAAATATAGAAATTTGAAAGTGGTCTTGGCTTTAAAAATAAATTTGTACATAAAATCAAATGTTTTGGGCGATTAATTAGGTCTTCGTCTTAATTTTTTTTCTAACTTTGACAGTTATATATACTTAAATCTCTCATCTCATAAATCTATAAGAAGATATGACAAATACAAAAGTATATTTATATCCTTATTAATAAATTAAAAGATTTTGTTTAGCTCTATTTTGGAGAGCGCCTCTTCTATATAATATTAAGAGAAAATCAAGGTTGATGAGCGCGAAATTTGGGAAAAGGGGAATCCCGTGGCCCGAGGTAATTCGTAAGGGGCTTCAGATCTTCAGCATTATGTAGTCAATTCCAATGCTATGACATGAACTTTTAGTCATAAAAATAAATATTGTAGCTAAAAACTCACAACAGGTAAAAGGCAGAGGATCCAATCCCCTCGTAAGGGGCCATTTTGCTGCCAAGAAATTCTCTGTTTTTAAAATAATGTTCTAATTTATATAAATATATGAATAAAATTAATTAATCCAAGTTAGAATTGATTAACGTAAACAAAACATCTAGTCCTATTTGCTAGCTTACGGCATAGTGGGATGGTTGTTGGACAATTTTATCCTTTCTCATAAATTTGGACAATTATTATTTGCATTTTTCAGTTTTTTAATAATTTATCGGTTAAGTTATATAATTTGATATAGATAAAGATAATAAAATAGCCCAATAAATGATCTAAATTAATGAGTCAAAGTCTATGTGACTAATGAATCTCGATCAGTGTGGACTGGACCCATATCGGGCCTGTGATGGGAAAGCCCGATATAAAAGCTATATAAAAAGGTTAAAGTCTCCTACAATTGCTCATATATCAATCATAAACATAAGGATTCTCTAACCCATTAAGAGAGCTTATGTTTTGAGAAAATTGTAGAAAGACCTTACCTGCGTCCCGGAGAGTAGTTCCTGTGAAGGCAGTGGTGGTTCGCGCTTGTTTCGGCTTCGGAAAACTCGTTTGAAGTTATGGAGACCGAAATTAGGTATTTTCGCATTTCTTAGTTTCTTGCCCTTTCACATTCGAGCTAGGATACGTAACTAAGGTATCGTTACGTATGACACGTGGTATCAGAGTAGTGACGTGATCCAGTAGTTAAAAATAAAGATTTGTTGGTTTTCTCTTCATAAAGTTTTCAGAGATTTAACTTCTATTTCTCAATTTTTTTTCTTGCTTTTTATTATATGAAAATAGTAGACATGTACTTAGCCTTGAGAAATTGGTTTAAACTAGCCTGGGAGAGCGAAAAACTTGCCTGAAACTCGCCGAAAATCGTCATTTTCTGATAGGGACAACGAAGACTGTTGGGTGTGTGTGTCGACAGAGCACAGTACCGCCTCGAGGGGAGGTAGATTTGGACAGGTGGGTAGACAGTGTCGCACCAAGTGTCGACGAGTGCAACACATGCACCATCGAATAAGTGAGCGTGGGCGCATGCGCAGTTGAGGCGCATTGTTGGGTGGCACGTGTGATACTCCACTCATAGCTAACATCGGCAGATGATGTCAACACTACAGTGTGCTGATGCATTATTGAAGTCATGTTGATGTCAACATTTACAGTATTTTTTTTAACACACAAAAATTTCAAATTTCCCGTAAGGGTGCCCTGAGGTGTTTTGGGTTAGTTTTCGGGTCTGAAAAATTCATAAAGTGAAAATTTCCATTTTCTGGATTTATTACATTAGTAAAAATTAAAGTTTAACTCTAGGAAAAGGAATTAAGGCATTCTGAATCCGATTTCAAGTGAATTTTCATGCTTCAGACATCACATGAGGGAGATACTTCAAGTTTTCGTGTCTTGGGTCTCATGTTCAGTGTTTGGGATCACATGATAGTTACTCGAAAAAGGAATTGAGACATTTTGAAGCAATCTTTGAGTGAATTTTCGTGCAACAAACTTGCCATAAGGGACATACATGAGGTTCTTGTGTCTCGAGTGATCGGTTCAGTTTCTAATGATGCACGATAGTCGCTCTACTAAGATTTTTTCTTTGCAAAAGTCACAAATGAAGTTTTCAAATAATGTCTTCAGCACGAGTGTGTGACAATGAGACTGTGCATTCGGATTTTTGCATTTATTGATATTACATTTTCACATACTATATGCCCATAAAGAATGTAAGGATAACATAAAGATATATCCCTTATGTTTGTGGACTTTTTGAGTGCTGATGAGGATATAGTTACCAAAGTGGCCTTTCAAGTCAGTAATGTGAATTGTTCTGCTTGTATGTTAGGGGATGTCTCTGATTTTATATTTAGTTATTTTGCCTAAAGGTGTTGGCCTTACATAACATTTTGAGATGTGCATAGAGGCACTAGATGGAGGAAAGTTATTGCTCAAGTGATTTATTCGCCCAAAGGTGGTAGTATCACGAGAGTTAATAGTTTGTACTCTGATCGCTTTTATGTGGAAGTCTAATTGCATATATTATGTATTCAGCCCAAAGGTGTTTCATAATATGTGTAATCAAATTTTTAGAAAAGATACTATTTAATGGCTTTGAGTATCGTTGTTGTTCTACATTTGTGTGATTTAAACATTATTATTTTGTAGTCACCTTTTTGGTCAACAAAATCAGTGATTGAAACCCTAATTGGTTTCAATACAAAGAAGTGGACGGAGGATGTATTGAATGCTATGAAGATAACTGAGGTTGATAAGACCATACGGATGGATAGACCATCTTTACATACATCCATGAGCTCGAGAGTTCATAAAGCAATCTATGAAACCTGAGATTGGTCTAACAGATTATGTCTTAAGATTATTAAGATATCTACACCTGACCACCTGCTTAGTAGACTTTCGAACACAGACACAGTGGAGGAGTTTCTTGGTAATGTCTTCCAGAGGTACACAATCTCACCTAATATTGAGACAAGTGCCTTGATGAAAGAATTATTCTCCATGAGGTATACAGGAGAAGGGGGAGTACTAGAGCACATGTCAAGAATGATTTATCTTCACAGTAGATTCAAGATGTTAAACATTCCTCTTCCTGATGTCTTCATTGTTCACCAGACTCTGAACACACTCCCTTCAGAGTTTAGTAATCTGGTGATGACATATTACTCGCTGGATGAGGAATGAGACCTTAATGCTTTGATAACCCATTGATTTATTGATGAGGAGAAACTCAAGCTTGTTGCTTCGATTTGCTCCTACGACCCTCGAAGCAACTAAATGGAAGGCAAAGATAAAGTCCACTAAGTTCAAAGGTAAAAAGTTCAAATCTTCTCCACATGCTAATGTTGATCAAACTAGTGTTGCTAAAGGTCCGCATGACATAAAGAAGTCAGCAGTATAAAGCCTAGAAGGAAAGACTGTGACCATAAGGTAACTCCTTATCTTATTAATTTATGAATCTAATTTGCGATAGTCGTATTAAGTATTTGGTGGCTATGTAGTGGAGCATTTGATCAAGGTGCTTCCATGATGTAGGAGTTCATATCCAGGATAAAGCCAAATAAAGGGAAGGAGAAACTGATGGTTCATAGAAATGAAGAAGTAGAAGTAATATCTATGGGGAATGTATCTACTGAATCTTGTTGTAAGGTTTATTTGGATTTTACATGACATATTTAATATGTGATCTTTTGATCAATTTTGGTCAATGAGGGTTAATGTTTTGTATTTAATTCTTTTGTTGTACAATTGTTGTTTAATGCAAAACATAATGATACAACTTTCTTGTCATATGGTTTGTATAGAATGTGTCTTACCCCGAATTAGATATATGCTTCTTCGTATCTTGCTAAACAAGTTATGAAATGAAGAACCCTGATGAATGAGAAGTCATACATGATGTGGCATAAATGTTTAAGCCACATTTCTAGAGTTAGGGTTGAGAGATTGATCAAGGAAAACATTTATCAAATTTAAATTATGATGATATGGGAAAATGTGATTGTTGCAGGGTTAAGTTGACTAATAAGGATATTAAGATCAACTCATGCTTTTAACTTGTTGAGTCTAATGCATAAAGATATCAGTAGTCCATATACAGTTGCATTCTGCAATTCTAAATGCGTTTTGACATTTGTTGATGATCATTCTTATTACAATTATATATTCTTACTTATTCTTATTACAATTATATATTCTTACTTAAAGACTGAAGGTTGAGAACCAATTGAAAAAATTCATCAAGATAGTCAGATTTGACCGTGGAGGAGAATATCATTGCAAACATGATGTTTCAAGACTTTAAAAGGTCTATTTGCCAGATATTTGAAATTAGTTAGAATAGTGACTTAATTCATTATGTTGAGTAGTTCTAAGCAAAATGGTGTGTTGCCGAAAGGCATAACTGCACCCTAAAGGACTTGAAAAAGTCGATACAAAATAGGGCTATTCTACCTAATTATCTAGAAGTTTAAAAACTTAGTCTTGCACACATTCATGTATGGGGCTGCCTTACTAAGGTAATATAATCCTTATAAAGAAAGATTGTATGCTCATTCCACTTAATGCTATTTAGTAAGATATCTCGACCATTTTAAAGCTACAACTTTTACTGTATAGAAGGTCGGACTAGAATAGTGGAATCATAAACAGCTAAGTTTCTAGAATACAATATCTATGATGATGGTAGGCTTTTTGACTCTTCGGACGATAGCAGGGTAGATATTACAATTATCATGTACCCGCTACTCATAAAGGAACCACTGTGTGTACAGGTATGGATTCCTGTTCTTATATAGGCGCGATAAAGAGACCTAGACCTGATATATGTACACATAGTGATTCCTGGGAGTACAAGATCTAATGCAGTTAGGTAAATCCACCAGAGTGAGATGATTTGCTATCCCATCTGATTACATAGTTTATCAGGTGTATAGGACTATGATATTAGATATGTTTCGAATCAAGTTAGTTTTACAGAAGCTGTTTTTGGACCAAATGTGGATTTGTGGTGGGATGCAATGAATGACAAGATGCAATCCATGAAGCATAGTAAGAGTTGGGAGCCGATTGATTTATAGCGGAGTTACAAACTCGTCAGCTATAAATGAAGATTAGACCTAAAGAATTTCGGGATAAAGTTCAGTGGTTTGTGGACTCGCTCAGTTGCCTAATGGTTCACTCAAGGAGAAATGTTGACTTTATGTTACCTTTTCTCTTGTATCCTCGTAGGATAAATTTTGAGTGATTAAGGCAATTGTAGCTTATGATGGTATAGAGTTACATCAGATGACTGTCAAAACTACTTTCTTGAGTAAAAACCTTTATGAAGAAGTCTACATGGTGCAACCTAAAGGATTTCAGGATCCAAATGGAACTAACATGGTTTGCGCGTTATGCAGATCAATATATAGTTTACATTAAACCTTTTAAAAGTGATATCTTAATTGATGAGGTTATAAGCTCTTTCTGTAATATCCCATTACCTACAGGGAGGGAAGAATAGAAAAATGAGTGATTAATGAGAGATAAGAAATGCATTTTTATGCTTATGCATAATATGTCATACACATATACATGAATTGTGAAATTGTTGCACATGAAAATAACTGTACATACATTAATGATTAATTTCGGGTATAATTGGATTGAGTTGTGATTTTTGAGAATTTTAAATTTGTTATATTGGAAATTTTATTGGTTAGTGTGATTGTTGCATTTTTGAATTTTGGTGAATTTAGGATTTATTTTCAAAAATTATAGAGAATTATGGATGTATTATGGAAAATAAGGAAAAAAAAGAAATCAAAAGAAGATTAGAGATGGTTGTATTGTAAAGATGAGAGTTAAATGGAGTTAATTTCAAAAGAAACTAAGTTAGAGCTTACGCATTAAGAAAGTGACAAGTGTCACTAATTTAGAAAGTTGTTTTTATAATTTGTTAGAAGTAAGTGGTGTTGTCTGAGAGTGGGGATTGATGTCTGAAAGTTAAAAAGGGTTGAGTAAAATCTCTAAGTTATCTTTTTCGAAGCAACCTTCTTCAAATTTCCTCTTAATACACTGAATTTTTCATCAAATACCTTTCTGAGGGATTTCTTTGCTTTTCCTCATCCCACGCCTCTACCACACGGCTACTTGTTTGTTCTGCCTAAGAAAAACTGAAACTGGAAAATTTTTCAAGGGAATACGTGATTTTTTTTGCATGGAGTTAGGGCTTGAAGATAGTTGAAGATCTTGGAGTTTTTAACAAGTATTGAATAAGTCCTTTAGAGTTATAGATTTATGAAATAAATTTGATGAATTACTGTCATCTGCATGAACATGGAATTTTCATGTATATACATGGCTACTGTGAAAATGGGATGAAAAATATGGATATAGTGTTATTTAGTACTCGATGGATTATTAGTGATTAGGTGATGTAGAAATGATTTTAGATTTTGAAAGAGAAATGAAATGGTGTATGGGACTAGTATAGAAAATTGTAGTATGAAAAAGGTGATATGCTGTCATGCTATATTTTTCACTGTGCATGTTTATATATATACTTGCGTATACGTGAGTCGATGAGTTCCTTAGAGATGATAAAAAAAGTGGTGTTTGAGTTGAAGGGTGGTTGTAAAATGATGGTTTGAGATGAGAATGAGTGTATAAATGATAGTTAGAGGAAAAGATTTAAGAAGATGCAGAGAATGAAAATATAGGAAAATGTATAGAATGGTGAAATGCAGATTTGAATATCTGATATCTGACTTTTTGATGATTTTGACTAAAATTGCATATTTGGGGGTAGAGTTAATTTGTGGTGAATGAGTGGAATGAAGTGGAGTTGAAATGACTAGAATAAAAATATAAGTGTTGGATTTAAGAAATGGAAATTGTCTGGAAATTTTCTGGCAATGAATAGTAACAATGTTGAATTTTCGAGCTGAAACTTCCGTGAATTTTCTGTATTTATCTAGACATATTTGGATACAATTGTCTTCTTGAAAGTTTTAGATGCTTATTTATTCTTTCCATTAATATAAAGTTTGCAAATTTTAGAGTTCGAGATCAAAAGTTATGGAGTTTAGAAGATGAGATGTCAGTGAAGAAGAATAAGTGGGAAAGCATTGTCGTGTAAAAGCACGTCGGTGGCTTTTAAGATAATAGGCCAAAAGCACTGTCGTACAAAAGTACGAGGATGACATTGAAGGTTAGCCAAAAAGCACCATCGTGCAAAACCATGACAGTGACTTTAGAGCTGAAGAGAGATTTGCATTGTCGTGCATTTGAGATTTTGTTTTTTACTGAATAGTCTTGCTTTTTTGACCATAACTTCTTCTCTAGACCTCCAAATGACTTGATTTTTAAAACATTCGATTAAAAAGACATTTTTATACCTCTCCATAAAAATTGGTAGAATTATGAAATGAATTGAGAAAGATTGAGTGAAAAACGTAGGACGGGTACAGTGAGTGTGCTCTTAAATAATATGAACTGATGTTCTTTCATTGACCCTACTTCAGTATTTTGATTATATATGGATCTATAATTTCCAAATGAGATTATTTTTAATTTGGAGTAAACTATAGACATAGGGCTATAAATCATATGAAAAAGTTTAATTGTGATTCAATCTCTAAGATGTTGAATTTCTAGATGGAAGTTGTGCATAGTATACTGTTTTTGAATATGGATAACCCGATAATGTTTGAGGTGTATTTTCCAAATTACTGAACCAAATTGAGTGATTTTGATGTAAATGGAAAGATAAGACATAGAGGAACACTTTTCTAGAAGAGAGTATGCCCAAATTATATCAGTTTCACCTTCTGATTGAATGTGAACAGTAGAACTGAAAGGGATGTCTTGGAAAAAAATTCTGAAGTGATTCAATGAGAAAGGAATGAAGATTTAATGGTTTTAGTGAGGCATAAACCTAAGTATAAATTATAATTAGATGATTTTTGATATGGGGATGATTTTGTAATGAAATTAAAGGAAAGATACCCTGGATTGTTATGAACATGCATTGTGCATAATTCATTTCATCCATGTGCATTATTGAACAGTTATAATTGTGCAAATTGTGATACATGTGTATGTTATTTGATTTAGAGAAGTAATTGAAACGTCAACCTCCAGACGTTGACAGCACTTCTAGGCTTTAACTTTGGGAGTAACTTGTGAGTAACCTAGATGGTTTCTCTCAATTATTGTTTGCTTAAATGCTGTTATGAATGATAAATGAATGTGATTGATTGTGTTGGTTTCTGCACAGGAGGTCCGATGAATGTGATGTATGAATGAAATATTGAAGTGCTCATTGATGTGAATTAGACGGAATAAGTGTTTTCTTGACTTAAGTGTTGAATGCCGGACTAAGGTCCAATGACAATGTGAATGATGTGTGATAGTGAATATGATTATGTGACATTGAGCACTTTCAATTGATTGAATATATGTGATGCATTTCATTACATGAATGCATGATCAAATAATGAGAGTTGTGACCAGAGTAGCCACCGATCAGAGCTTAAAGCTCAACGTGTGAAAAAGAGCCTCGAGCTCAAAAGTGATTTAGAGCCTTAGGCTCAACGTTTAATAAGCCCTATATAGGACAGTTATCAATGAGCCCGGTATCCAATGGATATAGAATAGTTAGGCACTCAGTCACAACAACGTAATAATTGGAAAAGTGTCTCATGAGAATTTTATATGCATTTTGTTAAGTATGTTTGCTGGATTGAAATGCCAAATTTGCCTATGCTTAAGGGAAAATGCGATACTAATGTAAATTGCAATTTCTGTGAAATATTTATTATGTGAAATGAAGTGTTGCATGAATTGAGTGAACCATCGATGATGCTTACCTCACTAAGTTCGCAAAACTCATCCAAAATTTGCAAATATTTTTCAGGATCAGAAGAATACTCCGTTAGGCAACAGGAGGTTAGGATCAGTTCGCGTCTGCATTGTATTTCTTTATTTTTGCACTGAATTGTATTTTTCGCAACTTTTGTATCGAATAATGTTTTCCGAAAAATTCTGCTCAATGTGTATTTGAACTATATTGTAACAAAACGACGTTATGTCTAACGTGTTTTGCATTTGTGAAAGGAACCTAATGACTATTAAAAGTTTTGTTAATTGTATTGTTATGATTGAAAAAGTTTATAACTAAAGTGGGCCTGATTTGGTTATGGATTTCGATATATTATGTTCACGGTTTCAAAAAAAATTAAATTATACCGATTTTTAATGATTGGGTGATATAGCATGCCACCCCCATTAGACACGAACTTGAATATCATCCACTGATGTCGAGTTTGGGTCTTGCGGGAGTGGGGTATTACACTTTCGACTTTATAGAAAATAAAGTTTAAAGATGCATATACCACAAGGTTAGGGGGAGCAAAGTTATCTTTTTATTATTGCATGTGGATGATATATTACTCACGTCAAATTACTTGACCATGTTGTATAAGG
>JANSVA010000218.1:4652555-4663795 GCA_025504915.1 Erythroxylum reticulatum | reverse complement strand
ACTGTGCTCTGAAGCTCATGGGCTCCATTGGTTTTCGATTACCTACTAGATGTTCTTGTACTGGATATGACAGATTGCGAATAACACGTGTTTACAAATGAACCTAAGCCGAATATCTTTCCATAATAGTCCCTACCACCCACTACATAATGATAAGTTTGACTCTCATCAACATCTTCAGCCTGTTGAGAATGTCATTGAATGCTTTCTTGTATTTGGTCCTATCAGAAGGCAATGTTTATATTAGCAAGTGATAATTATTAAGCATTAATATTAAACCATAAATTTCACATACATTTAATTCTCTACATCAAGTGTTGAAGAATGTCACACCGTCATGGTTGTTAGTGTGAGTATGTAAAAATAGCTAATGGGATGTAGGCCTCATGCCTATGGGCTTTTCTTGCATAAGAATAAAATGATATAAGTGAACTAGAATTTATAAAAATTTCGGTAGGATATTTACCCCTATTGAATAAAGAAAATAACTTAACAACACAACCATATATGGCACCAGACATTTATAATATTATCATTCTCCATAATACACATATTTTTATTCCAAAATTCATAAATCAATTTAAATTGAAATACAACAAAGTAAAAAAAATAGAATATAAATGTAAAGTATAAATACTTACAAGTCTCTTTGCATGCTCGTGGTAAGTAATAGATCCTCCCATATGTACAGGAAGACTCTCTCCCACCAGTCCTCCATGTCTATTGGTAAAATTATGTTCTAAAATGGACATTGCCTCAGGTGATGTCTAATACTGCTACCAACGACTCCATATTTGTTTAGAAATATAAGGTGGTAATACACCAGCCTTATGTATCGCATCAACAAAGTCTTGATAAATTTTACGTGCTCAGATACCCATACTTTATTAATGACCGTGTCAAATTTAGAATCCCAAAAAGATTCTTTCTTTATTAATGAACGTGTCAAATTTAGAATCCCAAAAAGATTCTTTCTGAAAAAAAGGAAAAACATTCGATAAATACTTATAATGTAATAATATTTTCTAATTAATGTATAAAAATCAATTAAAAAAGAAAATAATATTTTTTTGTACCTCAAACTCTTGATAGTAAAATTCCTTTATAGCCTGAGAGATATTCTTCCATACATAACCCTCAAGATCAATCTTCTCCTTAAATTTGGATGTCATGTTTCTTGAGTACAATCTAGATGGAATCAGACTAGTATAAAAACAAATAATTTTTAACATTTAAACCTATAACTTAATTATAAACATATAGTGTTTCATGTATTTTCACTTACAGATTATTGACAATTATGATGTAAGTTCTTCCATCAGGTCCCTCAGCTCTAGGATAGCAGCCGCCTCCTTCATCCACATCATTTACCCCTAATATCTCTATCACTATAGGGGTAGTGGATGATGTAGGGGGTAGATGGTGTAGCAGCAGATACGGAAGGTGATGCCTCATTTGCAAGTGTAGTAGCTAGAGGGGGAGGAGATGATTCAGTTCCAACTGTAGAATGTGATGCTTCATGTGGACAATTAGTACCTCTGAATCATTGTCTGAAACTTGGTCACATTATATCATGTTTTCTCTTTGATGGCATATTTCAACCTGAAATTCATATTTGATTGAATTTTCTAGAAATATAACAATTTGAATTCAATATTTTACACAATTTATTGAAAAGGAATAATTGATTTGTTATGAATAATATTTAATTACAAACACAAATTAATCCTTATCATCACTTAATTTTAAATTAAAATCATCTTCTTTTTCTAAGAATAAGAATCAAAATCAGGCTCCTCTTCAGATCTCTGGCCCTCGTCATCCTTTCCAGATGAAATTTCAACATATTCATTAGATAGATCGTTCAAATGTTCAGTATCATCATATGTGACAGATGCATTTATTTCATAAACATCTTCCTAAAACATTTCACTTTCAATTCTCTATTCTCCTTTTCCATATGATTCAAAAACACCTCTAGGTTTAACTTTGCAAATGGCCAACCAATCTGACTTATCTCATTGTAAGATGGGAAAGGGACATAATACACCTGAATCGCTTGCATTGCCAACACGAAAGGTTCAAATTGTCTCAATAATTTTAACTAGATTGTATCGGTTATGCACTTTTGTACCAACATTTGGAGTTGGATCAAACCAATCACACTTAAATATCACACTTTGCTTTATTGGCAATACAGGGTACTCAATTTCAAGTATCTCAATAATTTTACCATAGTAATCCATCAATTCTCCCTATATGCAAACTCCACTATTTATTGTTGCCATGCTATGATTGTGATATTCTATAATATTTATATCCATTAACAAAATACATTACATACAATTTAATAGTTCACAGATGTCCTTTTGCAAGATCACATATGAACTTATTCTCTATTGGATTTTCTAAGGCCTACACAAAAGAAATTATTATATCAAACAGTATAATGTCATTTGAACACTTAAATCTGATAATTTAATCATTTTAATATTTGTAAATAAAACTTACATATTTCTTGAACCATCGAGAAAAGTGTCTACTAACTTTATTATTGATATCATCCTGTATTTTATCCGATATTAGCTTGCATAATAATTCCTCATATAATCTAAAAACATTATTATGTATTTTAGTTATGAATAACACTAAATTACAAAACCCAAATAATCAATTTCAACTTACTGCACAAAAGGTTGAACCTCTTGACAGTTAAATAAAATGTAACCATGGACAGCCTCAATTTCTTCCTCTATTAACATGCTTCTTGTTGAACGTCCATATGTTCGTTTAAGATATGTGAAAATGGATAAGTTACCATCAGCATCACTCGTTCCTCCCCCATCGTCATTATGAGGAACTTTTATTTTTCTTGTGTGAATATGCAGCTTAAAATAATGTGGACAAAATATACTAGCTTCCTCCACTAAATAAGCATTACATATCGAACCTTCAACTCTAACCTTGTTTTTGACATTTTTCTTCAAGTGATGCAGATACCTATATTAGCGAATAGGGTTATTACAATTTAATTGTTAAAACATATTGTTACTTCAATTACAATCATTTTTGTTGAATTAACTCTCAAATAGATACATCCATTGATATTGAACTGGACTGGCTAGTTTTGCCTTGTGAGCTAAATGAACAGGTAGATGCTCCATACAGTCAAAGAAGCTTAGAGGAAAAATTCCTTCTAACTTACACAAAATTATTGGAATTTCCCTTTCTAGTTTTTCCATTTCAGCCAACTTGATTTCAGATGATGTTAAACTTTTGAAAAGCAAACTTAATTCTGTTATTACTTCCTAAACCTTATTCAGTAGCAACTCTCAAAATGCAATTAGAATTAGCCTTTCCATAAACATATGCAATTAGAATTAGCCTTTCCATAAACATATAACAATCATGAATTTTCATCCCGGTTAATTTGTACTTCCTCATGTCTATACACCTTGCTAAGTTTGAAACATAACCATCGAGAATCTTTAGACTTTTCAACCACTGACACAATATTTCCTTTTATTTTTAGCCAAAGTGTAACATGCTTTCAGATATTTACTACTGCAATGATCTTTATGTAACTCATTCCTTCTACAAAAAAGTTGCAAATTAGCTCATAAAACAAAGAGTTTAGTTTTTATGAGCATTATATATCTAGTCATAAGGTACCGAAATTCTGTTTTAAGTAATATACATATACATAGAGATGTATAGGAAACATGTATATTATAAGAATCTAAAATAATGGATTCACAGTTGAATAATCAAGTTGGTAGCTTGATTATGGTTTAGGTGTAGTGTTGCGATTTATCTCTGTGCAAGTAAAAGAGTTTACTTCAAGGAATGATGAGTTTTATATCATGATAGTAGTTGACCATTGATAATGGCACTATTAAATGAATCTGAAATCAAGTATGTTTTAAAGAATAAATTGGGTCATTACTTTAATCTTAAAACATACAACTTAAGTATTCGTTTATTATAGACCATAATTTTGATAAGTGGTGAACTCATATGTGTTTCAATAAAATTCTTCATATGACCGGAATGAATTTTTACTGAGTATCAATCCAATGTTTGCATGTTGAAATTATTAATTAAAACATGTATTAGGGAATATTCACTCAAATAAAAAGTTTATAGTGATATCATCACTTCTAGATGTTTTATGATGATTGGTGATTAAACTGGCGCCAGTAGTTTAATGGACTAGCTACCCATCAAATCATAACACGAAGATGAGATCTTGTGTGTTAATTACCATATAGAGTAAAATGGAAGATCTAGAAGGAAAAACCAACAAAAGGGCAAAACAGTAATTTTACCCTTTATTGTATGGATGCCTATAATGTGGTTCCTATTAGAGTTTGCAATTAGACATTTTATTTGAAACATGTGTTCACATCATATTTAGTAATTCAAGAGTTCAACTAATTGTCTTTAGTGGAACGACATTTAGTTAATAAGCTGGAATTAATTCTAATTAGATTAAATTAATTATGGGCTTATTAGAGCTTGAATTATATAAGTCCAATTAGATTCCCCATTTGGCTTCTGAGAAGGTTATCAAGCAAAGTAAGAAATACAAATAGAGGTTTTAAAGCCTATGATTGAATGTTGGGATTACTTTAATTAATTGGTAATTATAAGCCCATATGAACATTTAAAAATGGTCTAGGCTTTGGTTTAATTAGATTAATTAGATTAATTAAATTAAAATAAAGTTATTAAAGATAAATGGAGGTACAATTTTGATGTTAATGGGCTAAATGTGCTGCTGCACATTTAGCATTGGTTTGCTACATTTAAGATGGTTTTTTAACATACTTTATCATCATTAAATGGAGTAATAACCTTATCATTAAATGGTTTAATGATGGTCTTTTAATGATAGCATGTAACCTATTAGAATTCATTGGATTAAAGAAGAGAGAGGTGTATTTGATGGACCATCTTCCTTCTGTCATCACAAAATTGAACTTGATATGTATTTTTAGGTTAATGATCTTTTCATATAGCCATTTTAAAATAAATGAGAAGAGTCTCATTTATTGGCTTCTTTATGATTGATTAAGGAAGGAAGTGATGCATTGGATGCACTTTGCTTCTTCCTTTGAGACCTAACTGAATTTGAGAGGAAAAATAAGAAGTGTTCTTGCCTTTATACTCTCTCTCTCTCTCCTATCTTGTATGGTATAGTCGAAAATTGCATAAGAAGTGTCTCATCATTGACTTCTTTCTTCTAAGGAAAAATCTCTTCAAGTTTTCTTCTCCTTTTCTGCCAAAGGATCTTGTTAACCAAGTTGTCCAAGAAGAACAACAGGATACATCACCTAGGAGAGGATACATTGTTGAGGATAAGATACCATAACGAGGAGTTAAAGCTGATGCGAAGGAGTCGGTAACAATTTTCATCTTGTGTTTATGTAAATGTTTTTCCTTATACCGTATCATGTATGGCTATGCATATTGATTTGATTATATTGCTTCCGTTGCAATTTTGATTTCTAAAAAGTTTTGATATCTAAAGTTTTATCCAAATCGTGCATGCTTAATTTTTCCAATCCAACAAAAAAATTTATCATAAATATGAGATTTCTTCTTTAAGAGGTTATACTATACATAACACATAAAACTCTTAATGAAATTAATATAATACTTGAGGTCATCAATAGAATGAATGAAAGAGGTTTAAACATCAAAAAATAAGAATTGTAAAAGCTAAGAAGAAATAATTTTAGATGTAAAAAAAGAAGTTTGTATTTTGATGTTTTTTTCTTGAATCTTGAGTTTTTTTCCAAGTTTATAGTTGTATTCCAATCCACTTTAATTTGGAAACATTTTTCTTTTTCTAGTACAAAACCTTATAACTTTTACAAATTTTAATGCTAACATAGGATCAACATGGGTTTATATTACCTTTTGGTGTTGCTTACCATGCTACTAGTAAATAATCAATCTTGCAGCAACTAACAACTTTGAATTAAAACTAAAGGTTGATTTAAGGATCTAAAAAAAAGGGCTTCTAGAGCAACCATTTCAAGCTCTTCATGTCACTGATCATATGGAATGTGAGAGGGCTTAACTGCTCCAAAATTTAATAACTAATCTAAGATTTTATTAGTAGCAAAAAGCTTTGCCTTATAGGTCTCTTCGAAAAAAATAAAAGTTAATCCTTATAATAAAGGATTATGGTATTTTAGGAAGAATTGGAGATTAACATTGAACCAGCATCAAGACTATGTTTATGGTTTTACCACAATAGTTTATAACCCCAATAAAGTTAGAATTCTTCAAACCACATCCATTGACCAACTTATACATATATCCTTAAAATTCACTAATTTTCCAACCATTGTCAACTTCACATTTGTATATATAGTAAATCGTGCCTTTTAAAGAACCACACTTTGGAAATACCTAATAGAAATTAACTCTAATTTGATTCCTCTTTGATGATCCTAAGTGATTTCAATAATACTATATACTCACAATATTTTGAGGAATGGGGTGCATGCTACAAGCACTTAAGGTTTAAGTTCAAGGATTATATGTCACAAATAAAGTGCATTAACCTTAATTGTAGTTCAAATCACTATATATGGTCTAAAAAGTAGAGTGGCAAATGGCTAATTAGAATGAAACTATATAAATCATTAATCAATACCTAATGGATTAAATTTCCTTTTAATGATGCTTACTTTGGAAACAATATTTCTTTTTATCATTCTTTAATTGAAATCCATAACCTACGCATTCACAAGATTATAAACTCTCCATTTAAATTTAATAAATATTTGATTAGTCTAGTAGGATTTGAGGAAGTAGTTTCCAAAGGCATGTCTTTCCAAGTTCAGGGATTTAAAGCTAAGAAATGCTTAAGGAAATTACAATCAGTAAAAGGAGCTTAAAGTCCTCAATGAAACTCACTTTAACAATATAATGGTGGCAATCCAAACTTTAGTGAACAAATATATAAAATACAAGGTGATCTTTAACTCAAAAAAATAAATGAATCCCTTAAGAGAAACAAGATTTACTTGAGTACTCATAAGAACTAGAGTCACATAACTCTCTCATTAAACAAAATTCAATGATCCAATGGCCAAGATATGGGGATAAGAACACCACCTACTCGTATAACGTAATTATTGTTATAAGGAGCCAAACCAAAATCTCCTCACTATTATTATCAAGATGGGAGCATAATTCGTACCTTTAATAAAGCTAATGATGTTTATTCATCAGTGCAATAATGTGGCTAGCATCTATACTCCAACAATGGCCCTTTATTTCTTAACCTCCATACGAAATCCCAAGTAAAAATGACCAAAGATCTTAAGCCTAAAATTAGAAGACAAGTCCAAATTCTACCATAGTCCCAGTTTACTAACCAGTCCAATCTAATTCCAAAGCTCAAATCAAAGGTAAATCCAAATCTAAATTTAGGTCAAAACCCATCAAAATTCAATAAAACCTAATACTATGAAGCTCAAAATCATTAGTCCATTTTCTTTTTAACTCAAGTTGTTGTAGTTTTACTCAAAATGTTTGTAAATGTCCATTGTTTGAGGAACCTATCCACATAAAATATGTAAGACATCCAACAAAAAAATAGTGATAGGCTAATAACCCAAACTGATGATTATCTATTCAATCAAACCACAAACATAGTTCGCAAATGATGAAAGTAGTACACAAAAACCCATTATAAAACAAAACCCACTTACCTCAATTGATGAATAAATGAAGACGCAGAAGGAGGAAGGGAACAAAAGCACGGGAAGGAAGAAGGCAACCGAAGCACGAAAAGACATAAAACAAAATTGTAGAAGGGAACCGAAGCATGCAAAGGAAGAAGATAGATGCAAAAGGAAGAAGATGGATAGCAAGAAGGGAACTGAAGCTTGCACACAGCAACAGAGAATCGGCAGCAATAGAGAAAATGAACATCAATGGGGGGTTGGTTTCATGGTAAGTTAGACGTCTAACAAAAACATTGTCGATTAGTAATGACATCGTTTTCAATTTATCAAAAATGTTGAAAAAAAAGCTAAAGGTAGCATTTAAATTTTAATTTTATCAATAGAATCCAGTTCCATTGGTACATCCCAATTCTTTTTTTTCTGGAAGCATTCTCGACAAATTTACCGATGAAAATGACTATTCCATCGCTATATTCCTTCGAAAAATTTGCTAAGATCCTTTCCCTCTATCTTTACCAACAGAAAATTTGTCCATCACTAAATGAAAAATTTTCTACCAATATTACCAACAGGAATTGATTTCCATCACTAATTGCCTACAAAATTTTTACTGTCAGTAATATTCCATTCGTAATTTGTAATTTTCTTGTAGTGACTACACTTACCTTGATACTTACTGAATCATGGCTGCATACTGTGATTTCTTTTCTCTCACATTGATACTCTCCTTCCTGCCTATCATTTACTATTGTTTAAACATCTTCACTTTCGTCAAAACTCCATTTTCTCACCACATCTACCCAGCTTGAACCTGGTTTACTTATATTTTTTGGAAGCCTACCTAAAACACTCTTCGAAAGCTCACCTAACAGTTTACCGTAATGGTAAACATATCCTTTCCAAATCCAAAACCTTCCCTAGCCTCCCCTTTGATGACTAAAGATTTCCCTCCCCTACCATCCTCTTTTGCTTCTTAACTAACATTATAAGAAAATTACTAACTAGAGATGGGAAATTGCTGACAAAAAAATCGTAGTAAATTACTAACAAACACCATGTTCTACTAGTAACATTGTCAGTAAAAATTCCAATTTGGATGGACAAAATATCCATCGGTAAATGTGGAGGGAAATTATCCTAACAATTTTTTCGACAGAGTATAGCAACGAATGGAAAATATATATCGGTAAAATAGGTAGGAATGCTTGGAGGCATAAATAAGCTTCGAAGTGTACCGATAGAAATGTTTTCCATCAGTAAGGTACCAATGGAATCGTTATTCCATCAATACAATTAAAAGTTAAATGTCGTTGTTTGCTTCAGCTTCAACATTTTTAATAAAACAAAAATGATATCATTTTTGTTTAACTTAAAAGCTACCAAAGCCCCCACCCCTCTCCTGCATCGTCATTTTCCCTTTCTCTTTGTTGATTTCTCCTCTGTTGATTTTCGTCCCTATCACCGTCGTCCTCATCTCTGTCGCCATCCTTGTCTCTGTTTAAAGTGGGTTTTGTCTTCCTTTATGTTTTATGATTGTTATATATGTGTGAATGAGTTTTATACCGATTTTGTGAAATGTTGTTCATGCATTATATATATTTTGTCTGCATTTTACCATTATTCTATGATGAATGACAAATTAAGCTAAAAATGATTACAAATGTAGGGTGAAACCTTGGCAGTCTTATCTTTTATAACTTTCATAGGGTACGGATATTAATAAGCTTTCGCTCCTTCTCACCATGCCTTTTGATTTAAGTATGCTACCTATTATTTTCCTTCTAAGTATAGTTTCGAAAAGTGCTAAACCTATAGAAACAGGGAAGAACAAGAAACCAGAATGGTAAAAGATAGCAGGTTAATGAGCAACTCTTGTAGATGGTAATAATAAATTAATTTAAATCTTTTCTTGCCAAAATTTTTCCCTATTTCTTGATGATTTTCCAAATTTTCTAGAATTAACACTTTGTTTTAATCACTTTAAGGAATATGGGCATTGTAACTCTAAATCTCCCATATGGCCCATCAACTTTATTAATCCATACAAAATGATATGGCATAATTCCACTATTTTCCAATAATGTATGAAAATAACGAGGTTCACGGTCATTGAATGAAAAATGCTAATGAAACAATCTTATATCTCATGATTTCACATCCTCTCTAAATGAAGATGGTCTAATAACTTTAGTTTCTCCCTTAAATGTTATTTTTCAAGTAATTTCCATGATGAAGCACTTACTTGATGAACAAATATGTATGGACTAAGCTCCAAACATATCTTAAGAAAAGTGATAACAATTTATAAGTTTATAGGTTTAATTTATTAGCTTACTACTTATACAATATTTTTTCTTATCTATGTCCTTTAATATGTTGTATTTGATGACATATTGTGGCATCATTATGTGATTTCAAGCCATTGTTGCTAACTTAAGCATCAATAATATGTCTATCATGAGTTCCTTGAGAAAGAATAAAAGATGTTCCCTAACTAAAGAGTTCAGGAACGCTAAAATACAAAAGATCAAAGTCATTGTCATTAGTGACAAATATAAGAGTGTATCATCATTTAAGAATAATGAACAAAGCCCTGTAAAAATGGAAGTTATAAACTTTATAACTTAGTGATCAACTAATTGGCCTTATGCATGCATTTTTTGAACGAAGACATTTTGTAATTAAAATTTATGCCTAAAATTAATGTGTTCTTACTTTTTTTTATGTTACACCTTAATGTCCCTTACTCAAATAAAGGTTGGACATTTGATTGCAATAAATGTACTACTATTGGCCTTCAACATTTAAAGGTATATATGAAGTTCGAATATTTTAATTCAATTACTAGTTCCCAAAACCAATAAACTTTATGAAAATCACCATATTCACAAAAGATTAACCATTTTTGATAATGAGTTAATAAATGATATTTTTGCATAACTAAAAATGAATATGTAATCAACAAAATTCAAAAATAACATAGAAGTTAATCTACTTAGGATCATTTAACAAATATTTGTGTGAACTAAAAAAATAGTATTTCAAAAAAAAAACTAAAAATGTACTTTGATTATAATGTGATGTTATTTGTTGTATAGAGTTATGGTATTTTTTTAATATGTTGTGATGTTATTCTTTATACTTAGTTGTGGTATTGACATATTAAATTAAAGATAGTATTTATTTGTATAGTGTGATGGTACTTTATATAGAGTTATGATATAATTTATGTGGTCAAAACATTCTCTAGATATTATGTTAGTACTATTTATACTTAATTATGGTATAAACATATTACAGTTGATACTTATTTTTATAATGTAATGAAAAATTAAAGTAATGACGGTACTCATTTATATATTATGATGATATTTCTTATATAGATTTGTAGCATAATTTCTATATAGTAATAGTATTCTTTATAAGTTATGATGGTATTCTTTGTACTCAATTATGGTATTAATATATTAAAGTAAAGGTGGTACTTATTTATATAGTGCAATGGTGTTTTTTATATAGACTCATGGTATA
>JANSVA010000218.1:4635217-4652455 GCA_025504915.1 Erythroxylum reticulatum | reverse complement strand
TGTAATTGGGCAAATTCTTGCCTATGTGTGTGTATATGGTTTTGCTTAAAATTGATATGCATGAAATTGAAATAATTATGAATACTTGGAAATGTATGATGCAATATGGTTATGTTATATCTTGAAAAAGGTTATAACATTTGAAATTGAATGAAAAGAAGAAAAAGCATAAAATATAAGAATATGATGAAATTAAATAAGCATGAGAGTGCAAATTGTGATTGACTAAATTGAGCATAAATTTGATTGTGTTTGGGTGAGAGAGGAACAGTTTCATAGTCACATGCACGTTGACGTAAAGCCTTCTCTTGGCTGCTCACTTATGGCACACGAAATTTGAAAAGTGGATTCATTTTGTTCATGGAGTAAACTTCGGTTTCTTTGTTTTGTTCATGGAACCCTCGAGCCAATTGTTGTGCAATACATTTTTAGATGTTCAAGTATGGTGCATAATAAAGTGTTATATTCAATGGCTGAAGTTTATGTTGTGTATTAAATTTGAGTTATATTGATCAATGTTTAAATTGCTTAAATAAAGTACAAATGCTAGAATCGCTAAACATACATATATATATGCTTGAATATGTGGCCAATTGCTAATATATATATATATATTAGCCACTGAGCCGTGTAGCTCACCCCATTATTCCCTCCTTAGGTGCAGATCGAGAAGATAAGTGATCCTTGCAAGGTATTTGGGCAAATTCCAAGATAGTAGCTTTTGTCACTAAGTTAGTTTGTTCACTTTTAAGATATCTTCATAAGCATGTAAACATTAAGCATCCCGTAGATGTTGTATTTTGGGTTTAAGCCCTTGTTTAAAGTGTATTGATGTAATTAAGTGATGTATGAGTTTCTGTTGCTTGGGCAAATGAGTAAGAAAAAACTGAAAAGTCCTTAGGTGTATAGGCATGTTTCTTTGGTAGATATACAATTCTTGATCTAAGCCTTTCATAGGTATAAAAGTTGTGTGCTGATTTCTAGGGAAAACTAGACTAATTGAGGCTAAATTAGTTAAAGTTGTCCTCTGAAAAGTTGTAGTTTAATTGTCTAGGTTTCCATTGACATATAGTATAGAAACTTTGAACTTCGGAGTGAAAAGTTATGGTCTTTATAAGGGGGAGATGTATCATCTGCAAAAGACATATCATCTGTAATGACGTCACATCGTCTATGATGACATCATCTCGTCTGTAAGGATGCATCGTCTATCAAGAAGTATCGTTTGTGATGACATCATTTCGTTTGTAAGGATGCATCGTTTGTGATGACATCACATCGTCTGTGATGACGTCATTTCGTCTGTAAGGATGCATCGTTTGTCTATAGAGTTGTATCGTCTATAAAGACGCTTCATCTTAAGACTTTGCTTCGTTTTAAGTTGACCTCACATTGTATTAAGATGCTTCATCTTAAGTTGACCTTGCATCGTCTTAAGACTTTGCTTCATTTTAAGTTGACCTGCATCGTCTTAAGACTTTGTTTCATCTTAAGTTGACCCTGCTTCATCTTAAGACTTTTGCTTCGTCTGTCTTTCGTTTCGTTTGTTCTTTTATTTCATCTACCCTCTTCGCTTCTTCTGTTCTTTTGTTTCGTCTGCCCTCTTTGCTTTGTCTATCTTTTGTTTCGTCTGCTTTCTGCTTTTATGACCGAGACTTCTTCCTCTATTTACTATTCATCTAATATCATCGTCTGGTCCATTTTTTACTCTTCAGATGATAGATTTTGTCTTCAAGGTCTTCATGAAAGTGGTAGATCATGAACTCCTCTTTAAAACTACCTAAAGAACACCCAAATCTAATACCCATAATGAGGGTTATTCAAATGTCCCCAAAACAGTATTAGTATAATTGAGGGCAAGTACTGTTTTCCATCAAATATCTCTAAATGTTTGGGTTCCAAAATTGGGATCCAACATGTAATAATATCTTAAAGATGCCATTTATTTCTCATATTAATTATTGGCAGTACATAAAATTAGATCACTTTATATTGATTAGACTTAGGATATCAAATTGGTTTATATATATTTAGGGAGTGAATGAATTGTTATATATACTAAAGGGGTAAAGGTGTATGATATTTGAAAATTGTACATGATATAAGAAATTTTCTATTATTTTATGTGCTCCTTGATGAAAACTTGCTCATATGACAAAAATATTGAAAAGGGGGAGGGTTTTTATTTGTCTACTTAACTATTTTGATGCATTTTAATTCATATGAACTATAACCTTTTTAAAATTGACAAAAAGGAGAGAAATTTAATTATTGATATCAAGTGCTACATGAATATAAGAGGAGAGTGCATTACATATTTGCCTTAATATAGGGAGAATTTATTCAAAATCATTTACTTTTTCTAATATCATTAAATATTTTATCATTGTTAGAATAAGAAAGGGGGAGACTATTTGACTAATTAAGATCCTAATGGAGTGCTATTGCATGTACCTAAAAAAAAAAACTTTATTCTCAATAACTAAGTAATAGTAAAAGTAAGGTATATCCCATAAAGAGCTTTTAAGTTTTGTTTCGTTCTTTATAAACAAGAATAAATAAGGGGAGGTTTGTGATTATGATAAAGCAATAATAAACAATGTAATCAATAAATAAAATAAATTAAAACATAAAGGAATTACTATTAAACCAAACCTTGCTTTAGTCCATGTCCACCTTTGGAGTTGTATACTAATTTCTATTACAAAATAAATCAATTTATACTTTAAATATTCATCATTCAAACTAATTCCTATCTCTTCTTTGTTATAGTTAATTACAAAGAATACATAACCTAATTAACGCTAATAACTAAATAACCCTAGGACAAATACGTAAATTCAATTGAGTAATAGCTTTAAAAACTTAAAAGAGGTCAATGAAATAAAGACAATAGTGCCTAAAAGGTTGGATTAATTTAGCTAAATATCCTTCCTAAGATTTAAGAATCTTGAAACATATCATTTCATAAAATCGTAGTTGCTTTGGAGATTATAGGGAATAAACAACTATAGATTTAATATTTAACTCAATAATAAATTGAGTTAAGTTATAAACTAGTAGGCATTCTTAGTAATGAATCAATATAGTCGTAAAGATGAATATAGAAAATAATTGATACCCAATGTATAAATTTAAACATAAAAACAAATCAAATCTCACGTTTAATACATCCCAATATTTTGGTTTTCTTTGATGAAGTGTAAAGAATTATCCATGTAGGGATATAGATGAAACAAAGAAAAAGAAAAGTAAAGATGGCTGCTCCTATAAACCCTATAGAAATTTAAGATGAAATTAATTAAAAATTAAGGTTTTGAATCTTTAAATATACATCAAATTTATAAGAGATACAATTTGGGACATGACCATCTCCTATGATGTGGATCTATCTATTAAACTTCGGGACTTCATATGGATTGAGTTATGTTTGTCCTAAACTATAGGCCTTCTTGTAACTTTATAGGGTTGGCCATAAGTTCAAGAACAATTATATATGAGATTGTGGATCTTATCGGAATTCTCTAGGATTATACATATTTTAAGACACACTAAATTCCATCTCCCAGGATGTGGATCTATCTATTAAAATTCAGGACTTCACATGGATTGAGGTATGTCTATCTTAAGACATAGGCCTAACTTTATAGGGTTAGACATAGGTTCAAGAACACTTATAGATGAGATTTTCGATCTTATTGGAATTCTCTAGGATTATACACATTTTAAGACACACTCAATTCCATCTCCCAGGATATGGATCTATCTATTAAACTTTAAGACTTCACATGGATTGATGTATGTCTGTCTTAAACCATAGGCCTTCTTGTAAATTTATAGGGTTGGACATAGGTTCAAAAACACTTATATATAAGATTATAGATCTTATTGGAATTCTCTAGGACTATACATATTTTAAGACACAATCAATTCCATATTTCCAATTAGATCTTTTCTATACCACACATCCTCTCATCAACCCTGTGTAATAAGTAGTGTCTCATCTTTATCCCATATTTGCATACGTTCTTACCCCTTCAAACACAATTTCGATCTTAATATAGTTAGTGTCTATAAGAAATAAAAATGTGAAAGTTTTAGAGTTCTTTATAAGCTTTTTATAGCATCTTAAATAATATCAATTAGAGATTATTATGAGAGTTATGCTCATTTTATTAAGTATAAAAAATGTCTAAAATTGTCCAAGTAACTTCATTTTGCACTTAAACCTCCGAATTACACCTTAAATCAAAATATAAGCATAAAAAGTATATAATGTATATGGTAAAGGAGTAAATATTAAGAGGAAAATATATTTTTTATTCCTATTAAATTCCCCCACACTTTGCTTTTACTCATTCTCAAGCAAACTTATTCTCTAATATAAATAATAATCAAAAACCTCATCCAATCCATTCTTTATAAATTAAAATGCATATATACTAAAATACATAAAAGATTCAAGTGAAAATAATATTAATAGTTTGAGTTCATAAGAAAATTTGAAGAAAAATCAATACAACAATTTGATTGAAAAGTAGGTACAAAAGTTCGATAAACTTTCTCACAAATTTCACTTTAGTCGTTTATTTATTGATTGAGTCAAGGTTTTTTTATCAAGTTCTTATATAAATGTATAAACATAGGCTTGCTAATACACCAAAATTTCACAATTTAGATTATATACATCTACGAATCAAAAAGTATTTATTTCTCAGTTATAGGAACTAATGTTAAAGGTGAGAAATTTCCTGGATAAAGAAGGTTAAAACCAAAGAGATTAGTAGAGCATTTAAAAAACACACATGGTAAAATAACCAATTGGGAAATCATAATCCATATTAAACATTCAAACACTCAACCATCTCTTTATTTTAATCCATCACTCATTAATAACATGGACTATTGCTATCATGTCACATTAAATTTCTCTTCTACTTTTTTTTAAAAAATATATGAGACAAGTTTAACTATAATCAAATCACTATTTAATCTAACTCACAACTATATTCAACACAAAACCACTTTATTTTCCTAAAAAACCCCCACAATTATCATATTCCTTTTTTCATAAAACCTTTTAACTAACCCAATTCTAATTCCTTACTAAAACAAAAAGGGAGGTAAAGATATTTGAATTTAAACTTAAGCTCATATAATTGATTTTAATTGAAGAAAGAGAGTTAAAAACATGCATATATGAATACAATCTCATATGGTTTAAAACAACTTTTAAAGATACATTTATATAGAAGAACATCACACATAATGAAAAACACATATTGACATAGATGTTTTAATCTTACAATACTTAAAAGTCAATGAGGTTATATAATTTACCCAAAACAATCCACATTTCCCTTTTAAATTCACTATAAAAATTAATCAAAATTTATATCTTCAGTTAATTCAACCACTTATTAGATGCCACACTTATTGTCAATTGGTTCAACCTCATAATAAGCAAAACAATTTAATCTATTTCAAATAATTAAAAGAAAACTTTGTAGTGGAAAACATCCTAGAGCCATTCCTCCCTCATGCTAAACCTTACATGGTCAACGTAAAAACTAAAAATGCAAAAGAGAGTAGTTAATATATCTAAACAAGAGCCATTAATGAATGCACTAATTGGAAAAGAAATAAGGGAATGGAAATACATATATGGTTTTTAAAGTTTTCTCCTAAGAAGCACCTTTTGTTTAAAGTTGTTAACATAACTTAATGTTATGGTCATATTAATTTTAATCAAGCTTAAGTTGGAAATATTGTTCTACTTTGTGGTTAAGATAGTAAAACGCTAATTGAGAGTGAATTTTATAGGAGTTAACATGAAAGAAGCTAAAAAAATTGGAAGATTGTTTGCTAGGAAGAGTTCTTGAAAGTGAGTCTGCTCAAACTTATCTAGTGCAAAAAATCTAGAGTTGAAAATTTAACCCATTTAAAGATAAGGATGAAGCTAACTGAAATTTTGGGATTTTAAAGACATGATTTGTTACAAAAATTTGGCCAAAAAAAGAACCATATCTTGAATTTTGATTTTGATTTTTAATTCATTTATTAAGGCTTTGAAAAGACAAAATCGAGCCCTATATAAAATCCATTATCTTAAGTTAAAGAGGGAATTTTTCTTTTTCATTTTGTGTGACTTTTATTAGGAGCCAAGATGTAAAAGTTTTTAATCATATTTAAAGCTATCTTCAATGTAATGTAGTAATTGATTCTTTCTTTGTAAGTAGTTAAACTACAATAATCATAATTCCTAAACTCCTTAAGCCTTTATAATGGCAATTTTGTTTGGGCACAAGCCTTATTCATATTTATATTGCATTACTTAATTACTTAATATGCTACATGTTCTATTTCTACATGCAGATGACATGGCTTTCTAAAAACTAATCTATATATGGATATGCCAATAGGTGTTTTATAGGTTGTCCTAAATTCCTAGAGCTCATATTCAAGTCTCAAACTTCAATCCTTCGTATTGAGATGCATCATCTTTGATAATATCTACTTAACTTCTATATTAAATACCTCAACTTGAACATTTGCTTCTAGATCATAAGATGTAAAGGCTCAATAGTTAATATGGTATTTCTTCATAATGCTTCCACCGTTCAATTACAAAAATTTGGGCCTTTGTCATTGATTAAGGCCTTTAATAACCAAAACCTACTAAAAATGTGAGACTCGAAAAAATATACAACCACCTCATTAGTTTGGTGGCTTTACCATCAACTAACTTGAGCATATAATCAATAAAAAGTATATATATATTACTAAAATAAGAACGAAATGGCCTATGAAGTCAATGCCTTATAAATCAAGGATTTCAATCAAAACATGGTTTTATGGCATTTGATCCCTATGGGAAAAGTTTCCTATCATTTGACAAATATCATAAGGCTGTGTAGAGTTTGTATGTAGTTTTAAACAAGGATGACTAGTAGAAACCACACTCTAGCACCTTTCAATCTATCTACCTTGGTCTAGAATGTCCATCACATAAATAATTATGACAAAAGGTTATAATAGAATGGATTTTGTTTTCAGACATGTACCTTATAATGACTTTATCAAGATAACATTTCTATAAGTATAGGTCATCCTAAGTATAATTTTTTACCTTATGCTTGCTCTTTTGTCTTTGATCTCTAGTCAAATAATATGGAAACATATTAGTAACTATATAATTAACATTACTTGCATACTATGGTGGTGCCATATTAAGAAAAAAGACACGCTTATATCTTAGATTATATTTCTTCTTAATTCTTCTCTATATTACATAGACTTCTATCAGCCTATGTAACAAGTTGTGCTTTCATCTTCAGCCTATGTCTACATACAAATTTGCCCCTTAAAGCTTAATTTTAACTATAATGCATCTAATATCTCTAAAAAATAAAAAAGTGAAAGTTATATAGCCTTTTATATGCTTTTAGGAGTATTTTGAATCATCTTAGATGGAGATTGTTTGAGAGAGTTATTTCTATTTAATGGGAAAGTGTCAAAATTTTATTGAATTTTTCAAATAATTTCATTTTGTATTTAACACATTGCATCATAAATCAAAATATAAGTATAATGAATACATTTAAGCATATTATAAGTGTGAAGGACTAAATATTAATAGGAAAATATGTTATATTTCATTTCTATCAACTAGCCTATGGTTTTGATGATAATAAAATGTATTCCTATTAATAAATTTACTTTTGGTGATGTTAGTGTACCTAATATATGAAATTAAGCATTATGTGAAGGATAAAATTCAATGAAAGATAAAAGTGAGCAATATATCTAATTGAATAAATTAAGAAATCAAAAGATGAAAAAATTAGCAAAGTAGAGCATATATACAATTCAAGAAAGCCTAAATACAATTTAAGCTAATTGGATCAAGAATAAGAAAGAACATAATTACCTTGTATGTAACAATCATTATAATCTTCCTTATAATCTTAACTTAGTCATTTTAATAAATTAAGAATTCAATCATTTACATATAATACATACTGCATATACTCTTTCATAATCAAGAAGAAATTTAGAAAGGTTTTAAAGAAAATCTCTTAATCTTGAAAAAAGGAGAAACTTTTAAAACAATTTTAAATTAGAATTTGTCAAATAAATGATTATTAGTATTTAAAAGAAATTATAGATTTGAAAAATTAAGTTTGAATATAGGTTCTCATTGTTATTATAAATAAGTTTTATTATTCATTATCCAATCACTGTATATTATTTATACTATTCATCGATAAAAGCATTGTTCACTAATTAGTCAAAGGATAATGATCTACTATTTGGGCTTGAAAAATTATTAAGGAAAGACTTTATCTCCTACATAGGGATCAGCTTGTCAATACATAAACTGAAGGATGTTCGACTAACCATTGGTAAGTGATCGACTAGCTAATCCTACCTAAAAACTAGTCATTGTAACAACTAGTTTGTGTGTATGACAACTATTTGAGTTGTTTTAAGTATAACTAGACTACAATTAAGCTATGAGAATAAGATTTAACATACTAAAAAGCAGTTAAGAGCCTTAAGAGGCTGGTGAGAGCATTTAGGTGAATATGTGCATTGCATAACATATAATGAGTCTTATTTCATTTGTGTGAGCAAGAAAGAGAGGTTTTACGCCGCATATAGTTTTACTAGTGTAGTAATAAGCTAAATTACTTAGCATATATTGTGAGAGTTTCTCATAACCTTAAATAATATTTATAGAAGGATACTTTTCACTCACAACAAAGTAAGATAATCCTAAGAGTTTATCTCTACCTGTGACAAGAAGATATTATATAGAGGGTTCCTTCTTACTCATTGAAAGAAAAAATAGCGAATTCCTAAGTGGAGTTTGAGAATTTGATGTAAGCTAAGGAATATTTGGTTGAACCATTATAAATTGATTTTAGCTCTCTTTCCTTACTCTTTTTCATTATTGTTGTCTATTTGTTATGAAATTATTTTTTATGTGGATTTGTTATAACTATTAATTAAAATAGACAATTTATTCATTAGCTTTCAAATAAGCAATAAGTGAACACTTGTAATTCACCCTTTTTTTCTGTGTTATTCAAGACCACATGTTCTTTTTGTTATTCTATTTATCATTAGCACCCTAAATTTCTTTTTTCAATTGTAAACAACTATTCATTATATGTCCCAACTTCCCACAATGATGATATTCAACATTTTTATATTTTGATATTAGATAGAATCTACTTTTATATTTAGCCATATACCCCTTTTGCTTATTTCTTCCTCTATTTTCAATAACTAAAGTATAGAAGGGCTTTAGAGATCTCATTCTCATCTCGTTATTCAATACAATACTATTTGGCAAAGAGTTAGTCATTAAGACTCGAAATACTAGTAAGGTAGTAAGCAATTATAAATCAAGAAATTCTTCCTCGAGTTTAATTCTCATACTAAACAATCAATATATTGTTCTTTAACACTCATTCAAATGATCTGCTTCAAAACTTCCCTTTTTTAATGTAACTGTGTCAACCTTTTCAATAATAACAGTTTTTTATGATCAAATTTGGTGACATATAACCTTTTGAGTTTTTCTGCAAACTATTTGCAATGATTTCGTTATATATATGGTTATAAATGTTACGATCAACAAATTGATGAATAAATCTATACATTTGCATATGCTCAAAGTCTCATTCTTCATCTTTTTTGTAATCAAGCTTTTAAGTAGTAAATACCAACAAATGTAGCTTTTTTTTTCACAAATATCATATCATTCAATTTGTTCTTCCATATATGATAATTGTGCCATTCAAATAAATTTTTAGTAGAATACCTTTATTTTTCAAACTAATAATTATCATAACCTTGACTCTGATGCCACCCTTTTAAGAAATGCAATTTATGGAAACAACTTAAACCACTTTTACACTAGTTTAAGTTTGCAAGGAGGGTACAAACAATCATCAAACAATATCTCAATATAAGAACCAATTTGAAAATTAATAAAAATGAAATTACAAAGACACTAAATTTTTAATATAGAAAAGTTTCTTTAAATTGAAGAGTAAAAACAACAAAATTATGAGAGTCCATTCAACATAACTTTATTATATCAAGAATGGATACAAATATCAATTTCAACAAATACAAAGTGTAAACCCACAAATTCAAGCACTTAAAAGATGACACTTTAGACTTAGTTGCAGACATAAATTGATAAAGCAAACACATGCAAGAGGGGAGTGAATTGTTTGTGAAAAAATTACAAGGTGCTATCAATTCGATAAGATCCTGCTAAATAAAATGAGTCTATTAATAAAAAGGACCTATTAACTTTCAAAAGGATCCTCTTAACGTTTAAACGAAAGGAGCATGTTAATTGCTTAACAAAAAAATGAAAGGAGCCTATTAACTTTCAAAACAAAAGGGGCCTTTTGTGATATTAAATTAGAATGAGCTTATTATAAAAATGAAGGAGCCTCTTTGCAAATTGAAAATACAAACACTGTAATGAGGAAATTTAAAAGTTAGGAAGAGAGAAAGAATGATACAGTCAATTTATACTAGTTTGACTTATAACGAAGCCTACGTCCATTCCCCAATTATTCAACTTGAGTATTTCATTATAAAAACTCTTAGTAGTAAATTTTGACAAGCCTATCCAAGCTCACAAGTACACATTTTTCAAGGTTCTTCAACCTTCCACACTCATAGTGTTTAATAATCCTCTACAAGCTCTCAACAAAAATGAATACAGAGTTTGCTCAATGTAAGCTTTTAAGGAATAATAATGTCTCTCAAATAGAGTTATTTTACTTTCTAAGGCAGAAGGTGTTTGAAATTGATATGACTTTGAAGAATATTGAATTGCTAAAGTAATTCAAAAATCTAACTAGTTAGCAAGTGTAGTGGCTCTTCCTTAAGTAGACATTTTTTCAACTAGTTATTGCTTCATTTTTATTTTTAATTAACTATGTATCTAATGAATCTTTGATATCATCTTTACTAGAATCCTCCAATATTCAAATGTTAAAAAAAAGTTTTGACAAAAATATCGAAGCTAATTATTTGAATCACGTGATTAGCAAGATCCTTTCAGATATTATAGAATCATTTCTAATAAGGTAAGTTCATTAAAAAGGTTCCTGCAAAAAATGAAGCATTTATCCTATGATATCATTTCCTTTCAAGAATTATACTGTTACATATACAAGGAAATAAACTAACTTGAATTTTTAAATATTATATAGTTATCACCAAAATCATTAATAATAAACCTTGAGCTAACAATCTTTCCCTTTTTGATGATGACATATAATAACAAATATATTTTCAAACTTTAAATAATAATAAAGGATTTTGAAAGATACATATAAACTTTATATATTCTAATTCACAGTCATGATTAGAAGGAGCATTTCTTATGACATGAACCTATTGTGTATGTATATCACATATTTGAACTTCACAAATTCAGTTCCATAATATTTCAACAGTTAATAGAGAATATATCACAGATATAAAAGCAACTATGTCATCAAAAGAAAATAGATCATTAAAAGCAAGTATATCATTAACTCTTCCCCTTTTTCATTATTAAAAATTGGAGGAGAAATAACTAAAAAACAAGTAAGAAATAACACAAGTATGTAAAAATAAATCAAGAAAAAAATAACGATAAAGTTATTTAAGAGATTCACAAAATTTTTGAAGCATAATCTGCATGTCAAAAATTTGATTTTGAATGATGTCAATCTAGCCAAGTGTTTTTATCTTGATTAGAGCGAATGTCCCTCAATTGTTAAAGGATCAAATCATTTGTGCATTGGAATGTGACAGGGGCTGATTTTTGTGAGGCATGACCTAAGAGGTCTGCTAGTCTTTCTTTTTTTCTTGTCCACCCACACATTGTCTTTCAGTTTATATCTGAATTGGTAGGGAATAGATGAATGGAACCTTTTGGTTTATACTAATCCAGATTGTCAAAAGATACTCCATAATAGGCAAAAATCTTGGTTAATAGCATCTTATACAGCAGACCACTAGTGGTATTCTTATGTCTTCCCTTATCCACCACAAATCGCATGATCATCGCTGAAAGGTTCATCTTATTACCCTTCAGAAGATTATACATTAAGAGATTGCGTCTTTCCACTAATCTACCCTTTGGAAAAATTGAAGTAGTAGATATTGATGCAAGGTATTATGGCAGTAAGTCCAAATGTCTACACTAGGGTCTCCCTTTATGGGTATTCTCAGCATGCAAGGAGATAAAGTTCACAACTTCTCCCAAATTAAGATCAGTAATGTCCCACTTATGACAAGGAAGCTCAGTTCTACCTATGAGAATTATGTTTAGTATGTTTCCTAAGATTTCCTCATTAATCAAGATCTCACATTCATATACCCAAGAGATGATTTCCATCTTCCCATCAATTTCATCTTTTCTCATTTGTGTGTAAAATGATCTAACTAAATCACCACACATTGTCTCATTCAAATTCAAAATTTTTTCCTAACCATCAATAAGAAAATGTGAAGAGATGGGAATACCAATGTCATCGAACAGGAGAGGAGGAAAAATGCATCTTGCAACCACCTTATGCTTCTTGTACCGTATTTTGTATTGAGCTTCAGCTTCCATTAACTGAAACAACTTAACCAGTACTGTAAACTTTCCTTTCTTTTGTTTCTTTGATTTTGACCTCTTAGTTTTTGGAATATCTTCCAATAAGGTTTTTTCATAAAATATCTCATCCCTAATAGTGGGGTCCTCAATCTTCTCTTCAACCATAGGCACTTTGCCTTTTCTTATTTATTTTCCTTTTCTCTTTAAGATTCTTCTTCTTCCCTCTGTTCAATGTCAGGGATTTTTTTTCTTTCTCACTAACTTTCTCAACTTGCTTTGCAAGACTTCCTCTGGTTCATAGACGTTTTATTAAACGGACTGGTTCTTCATCTGAACCATCATCATTAACAATCCAGTGTACTTCAGGAAATTTCTTACCTGTGGACTCAGGTTGAGGAGTATTAGATGGTGGTGTTGAAGTTTTAGAAGACAAAATAAATAAAATGAGAGTAGCTCGAGAGATAATAGGCAGTGGTAGTGAAGGAAAATGAAACCTTACTTTTCTCGTTAGCTTTTCCTCACTACAAGATTTTTCCTTTTCCTTTTCTTCTTTTTCTTCTTCTTCCTTTTTTTTTGTTGCTTCTTCTTCTTCTTTTTCTAGTGAGCTAGGGTTTGAGTAATCATAACCTTCTTCATCAGAATCAAAGATATATTGGTTGATTGTTGATTCATTTTGTTCAGAAGATGAATTAGAGTCTGATTATAGAGACAACATAGCCAAAATCTTTCTCTTTCTTTGGTATGAAGTCTTATAAGTAAATGCTTTTGAACCTTAGGGCTTTTTAATAGTGGTGACAAAATGGGTTTAGTAGGGTTGTTTAATGATCTTATTATTGGTGACAAAGAGAAAGATTCGGAAACAAGAGTTTTAAACTCTTGTTCATGGTGGAGAGTTTTGCTATAGCTATTAGTGGGAGTCAAGGTTTTCTTTTATCCCTTGGATTTTGTTTTTGTCATTTCAAGTAAGCTGGTGAGATTTAGGAGATTTGAGCAGAAACAAAGAGTTAGGGTGTAGAGAGGAAAAACGGTGTTTTTAAGAACGATGAAGGTAAGTAGAAGATGAACAATCGTACATGCTAACAGAGGAGGTGTGATCATCTGTGTATCTTTTGTTAGTCATGTACAAAAAGTTGTCAGGGCAGCTCGTGCATGCTTTTAAAAGCTAAAACGATGCTATTTAATAACTAATTTTTTAAGACACAAGTATTCTACCTTATTAAACTGTGAGGAGCCTTCTAAACTAAGAGGAGCTTGTCATGAAAATATATTAGAAGGAGCCTACTAATATCTGTAAGGAGAAGTAACATAAAATCTTCATACTAAGTTAATATCAGATAATATGCACATACCAAGCTCCTTTCTTAACATACAAAATCTATCTTCAGAGAGTGGCTTAGTAAAGATATTAGCTACTTGATTTTTGGTTTTAACATATAAAAGATCAATGGTTCCTTCTAAAATTTGATCTCTAAGAAAATGATGTTTGATTTCTATATACTTAGTCCTAAAATGATGCACATGATTCTTAAAGAGATTTATTATACTTGTATTTATCACATAATATATGAATATTATCAAATTTCAGAGAAAATTCCTGAAGTTGTTGTTTCATCTATAAGATTTGAGCATAACAACTAACAGATGTTATATATTCCGCTTCAGTTGTAGAAAGTGTTGTGCAATTTTGTTCCATGTAAGACCAATAAATTAGAAATTCTCTAAGAAATTGACAGTGTCCACTTGTGCTTTTCCTATCGATTTTATCACCTACATAATCTGCATAACAATAGCCAACTATGTAAAATGAATTAGTTTTTGTATACCATAATCCAAAGTCCATAGTTTCGAGAAGATAGCAGAAGATCCTCTTGATTTCTTGAAGGTGGTTTTTTTTTGGATTTGATTGAATGTGTGTGCAAAGATACACATTAAGCATAATGTCTGGTTTTGAACTTATAAGATATAGTAGTGGTCCAATCATTCATATGTAATTTGTCTCATTTATAACTTGCCTTCTTTATCCTTATCAAGTTTTGTTCCAGTATATATAGGAGTACCCATTGGTTTGGAATCCTCAAAATGATATTTCTTAAAGAGTTCCTTTCTGTATTTGTCTTGACTAATGAAGATTCCTTTTTCTGTTTGCCTAATTTGCAACTCAAGAAAAAAGGATAGTTCTTCCGTCATACTTATTTCAAACCCCCTGCATTAAAGCCGATAATTCTTCATATAAGGATTGATTATTAGCACCAAATATTATGTTATCAACATATATTTGCATTATGAGTAAACCATTTTCCTTTACTATAAAACAATAGGATATCTTTTTATACTCTTTTAGAGATATCAGATGATGTCTTACTTCAACATTTAGCTGTACATTTCTTTTATTAGTATCATTCCACACTTCTACGTTATCAGTGGTAAGAGGTGTGGGTCTAACTTTGATAGCTTGTCAGATTTCAATATCTACAAATTGAAGATAAATGGTCGTTCTCTCTTTCCAACAAGAATAATTGTTTCCATTGAAATAAGGAGGCTTTGAGACAAATTGTCCTTTAAGGCTTCTCAAATTGTTTGCCATAATCTATCATATGCTGTAAAAGACAATAAATGTGAAACCTCGCTTTGATGCCAAATGATAAAGCAAACATACGCAAGAGGGGAGTGAATTGTTTGTGGAAAAAATTGCAAGGTACTATCAATTCGATAAGAGCATTCTAAACAAAATGAGTCTACATATAAAAAAGACCAATAAACTTTCGAAAGGATCCTGTTAATATTTTAAAAAAAAGGAGCCTATTAATTGTTTAAAAAAACAAAAGGAGCCTATTAAATTTTAAAATGCAAGGAGCCTATTAATTGTTAAAAAAATGAAAAGAACCTGTTAACTTTCAAAACGAAAGGGGCCTCTTGCGATATTAAAACAAAAGTAGCTTATTATAAAATTGAAAGAGCCTCTTTGTAAATTGAAAACACAAACACTATAATGTGGAAATTTAAAAGTTAAGAAGATAGAAAGAATAACATAGTCGATTTATACAAGTTAAACTTATAACAAAGCTTATGTCCAGTACCCAGGTATCAAACTTGAGAATTTCACTATAAAAACTCTTAGTAGTAAATTTTGGCGAGCCTCTCCATGCTCACAAGTACATATTTTTTAAAGTTCATCAAACCTTCCACACTCATTGTGTTTAACAATTCTCTACAAGCTCTCAACAAAAATGAATATAGAGTTTGCTCAATGTAAGCATTCAAGGAATAATAATCTCTCTCAAATAGAGTGATTTTATTTTCTAAGCACAAGGTGTTTGAAATTGATATAACTTTCAAGAATATTAATATTGATGAAGTAGTTCGAAAATTTGACAAGTTTACAGGTGCAGTGGCTCTTCCTTAAGCAGATATTTTCTTCAACTAGCCGTTGCTTCATTTCTATTTTAAGTTGACTTTGTATCTGATGGATCTTCGATATCTTTGCTGGAATCTTCCAATATTTAGATGTTAAGAGAAAAGTTTTGACAAAAATATCAAAGCTAATTGTTCGAATTATGTGATTAGCAAGATCTTTCCAAATATTATGAAATCATTTCTAATAAGCTAAATTCATTAAAAAGATTCCAGCAAGAAATGAAGTATTTATCCTCTAATATCATTTCCTTTTAAGAATTATATTGTTACCTATGCAAGGATATAAAACCAATTTGAAGTTTGAAATATTATATAGTTATCATCAAAATCATTAATAATAAACCTTGAGCTAACATAAATTCCATTACTTACTTATAACTCCTCTTATAAACTTATATTAGAAAGTTGATCATCTAAATGTAGTTTGATGTACACTTCACCCATAATTCAACATTTAGGCAGAAAAAATGATTAATAGAACACTTATTGACGCAAGGAAACAAAGTCTGCTTTACTATTGCTCTAAGATGTTCAATGTTTGCTATTTGAAATAAAAGGAGTGCTAGGATTTTTAAGAACATTAAACGAGCTACAGACTCATTTTACCTTAGCTCATTGCTCGGATTATAGAACAATTCCTAGCTCATGTTCTTAGCAACAAATTATAAAACTCTTGGACTCCCGAATTTGGAGTATCCTACTTTCACGCAATTCACAGAGTTCAACAAGCACTTGATATTTCACGATCAAGCGTGTAGTACTATTTGTAGTAGTGGTCCTTATATATCGTATTAACAACCGAAAGATGGTCGATAGAAAAAATCTCTATTTGACGGGGCTTCTTCCTATACCTATGAATTCCATTAGACCCAAAAATGATACGTTGGAAGAACCCTTTGGGTCTTCCAATATCAATAGGTTGATTGTTTCGCTCCTGTATCTTCCAAAAGGAAAAAAGATCTTTGAGAGCTGTTTCCCGGATCCGAAAGAGAGTACTTGGGTTCTCCCAATAACTAAAAAGTGTATTTTCCTTCCTTTTTTTCTTGGATTCGACTCGGAAAATAAAATAGTTGAATGAATAAAAAATCCAAAGGAGATAAGAAGAAATATGCCCTCCCTCTATATATTTTATACCCTCCCCTAGAAAGAGACTTGTAATACCTACCCCATTGATAATTCCATCAAGCCCTCTCCTA
>JANSVA010000218.1:4615188-4630071 GCA_025504915.1 Erythroxylum reticulatum | reverse complement strand
GGTTTTATTTCATCATTCATGGCTCTGATACCATTGTTCTACCCAAAACTCGAGTTGAAGGTAAGGCGGAATCAAATTATATATATATATATATATACACTATACGCACACATATAGTTAATATAACTATATGGCGTGATATGGACTACCTAATTAAATTGGGCCTAAGCCAATAACCATCCATCATGCAAGCCCACACATTCTCCTAACCTTGCATTCTCTAATGCATATTTTTAAACACATCATTTTGATTATGAGATCTTATGGATCCTAACATGAAAGCCCAATCCGACACTTAGATATAAACTTAATCCAACACTTAGATTTACTATCTTCCTTTTACTACCTTGGCTAAAATGAATTCATAATTAATTTACCTTAAAATAATTATTTATGTCTAAAATTAAACAACTTCAATTTTGTCACACATGCCAATTTTTTTAGCCTTATTAAAAAATCTATTGCTCTACTAAAATTAATTCAAAATTAATTTCTTTAATTTATCAAAATTTACAGAACATCAAATCATCATTCCAAGCGTCTGTAGGTCATTTCATGATGATTAAAATAATTTAGGACTCAACCAAAAATTATTATGATCATCGAAATACCGATAAGACACCAAAAATGACAAATATGACTTCTAAAATTTTTCCATAAATCAAATTTAAATAAAAATCATTTAAGCATGATCAAACATCAAATTAACACATTTTATCACATAAAAATATTTTCAAGGTTCTGGAACCGAAATATAAACATACAAAAATGTCAAACAAAATAGATCCTACAATTTCTAAAAAACTGTCCAGATTTGAAAATTGTTTGATAAAATTATTAAAATATTTTTAATAACTCTACAAAAATTGCAAAGGCATAAAAACATCCCCAATATGTTCACATAATTTTTTAAGAATCAAATTCCACGAAAATCATGTGTAACCTTATCAGTTTAGCCAATAGACACCACATGCCCAACTAAAAGGCATATTTCATACATGTTCTTGTAAATTCAAAATTAAATATTTTAATCACATTAAAAATGTTTTCAATCACACTGAATCATTCACATATATATTATTAACAGATTGGTGAAAGAAAATCATGAAAATCATTTTTCGATAATTAATTTCGAAGAAAACATTACAGGACCCTAAGCTTTCACAACCATGAAAATAGTTTTCACATGTCATGTATTCTCATCTAACAAGGCACAAGATGACTCTGATACCACTGTAAGGTTCCGATCATGCATCTCATATATAATATATATCAAATATACATAGCAAAAAATAAAACAGAGCCTCAAAAACCATATTTACTCATGCATATAGATATAGAAAACAAAAACATGAAATGTAAGATATTTATATACCTTTCCGACGATCTCCTTCATTCTTTAATCTTCTCCGCGTTGAGTTATCATAAACCACAACAATCAGTATATATCGTCTCTAATGAAAATCCACAGAAAGATAGAAGGATGAAACCTCACTAAGAGATAGCTAGAATTCTTTCTTTGTGCTAGCAAAGATAAGAACTGTTGTAAGAGTTAGAGAGAAAAAGAGTGTGTGTGTAAAAATGAACTTTTTTTTTTCTCTTGTGTCTTACAAAAGATGCACGAAAATGATGGTTATTTTCTGCCCTATTTGGCCTTCTATAACCCCCATCATTAATGGGAAGTTATGGGAAGTTAATGGTCATGATTAGCATGCATTAATGAAAGTTATAGGAAGTTAATGACCATGAATAACATGCGTTAATGAAAGTTATGGGAAGTTAATGACCATGAATAACATGGAAGCTTTGGGAAGCTAATGACCAAATTGGCAGCCAACAACACTTATTTCTAATCTATTTCATGCAATGTTTTCTATTATGATCACATCATGATACAATCCCGAAACACTCTCTCATATCTTGAATCACCATTCAAGACTATTTTACTCATCCTTTAGATCTCCTATGTGTAAGACCCATTAGGTTCCCAAATACTGACCTTTTGAATTAATAATTAATTCAAGTAAGTCATGAGAGGTATCTAACAACACGTCATGACCCCCAATTAACCAAAAAGTTAGTAGTTTGAATACTAACCCTTTCATACGCAATGTTTCCATGTAATTCGTCTTTTCACCATCTATACCCTACTAGGTTTAGAGTATGGTCAAAGTGCTAACTCCCACTAGATTGACTACATCACATCTAGTCTAAGTGATATTAGATCTTATCCTAAGGATCTCATTACTCTTATGTATCATTGATGACTCTCTTCATGACACATATCTGCTCTGGTTAGAAACTCCCGAGTAATGACCCCAACAAGAGGTCGTGGGTATCATCTTCTTCTATCATGAGTGGTGAATCCTTTATTGGCTACTCAATTACCTCAGAATACCTCAAGTTGTACCCAGTCACCACTTTATGAGTAATCCCTTAAAGGCATCTATGAATGGAGTCAAAGCACAAGATTAGTATCTGAGATATACTTGAGCACCTCAAGTCAAAGGATACTTGCACCATTACTATAATGAGACTATCATTGACACTGAAATAGAATATCCATATGATTATCTTATAGTAGGTCAATCCAATGTACTTACTACCCTTAGTAAGCATCCACATGTTAACTCTAAATAACTCATATCTACAACTTATGAGATCTATTGCTTGATCCAATCAAGGAGTATAACATATGCTAGTCTATCCAGATTAATGATATCCCATCTCATTAATCTTATGACTAGGGAAAGTTTAGATACTAATATAATTACACGTGATAGAAATCTCATTATTATGATCTCATCATGATTTCCTCCATATTATGTTTTGTATCAAGGACTTCATTAAATCAATCAACATCAAATCTATAAATTTATGAACATCGAAATAATTAAAATGCCTTTATTAATCATAAAATGATTTGTATAATAAGTGCTAAAGGTGATTGCCTTTAGAGCACTTCTTTAACATATGTGACCTTCATGAAATCTACATCTTGATTTTGCCTTGAATTTCTGTTCGAGACAACATTCTTATCACATACATTAACATGGAAATGATTAGGCATTCTTTCTTTCATAAACTACATTAGCCAAATAGCCTACAAATTATATGATTTTCCTTTTTGATAAGCCCCCTTTGAGCCTTATTAGCCTTTCTTTTTTTTTTTATCAACCATATTACATGCTTTATACTTAAAAAGATGTCCTACCTAAGCTACAAAGCTAGTGGAACATTCGTGATTGATGAGTTTATGGATGTACAAAATTCTAAACGTGGGGGTGTACATATGTGTGGGTTGGTTAATTTTGGGATGTTTTGTTATGTCTTATCATTAAAATTCCCATGTTAATGTAGATTCTTTTAATGTAAAAAAATAAAAGGAAAGAAAGGAAAGGAACAGAAAAAAGAAAAGAAAAAATTGAAAAAAAGTTTAAATAAATGTATCAAGGAGGGATTGCATATATGTTGAAAAGTTGTTTATGATTAATGCATCTTCCTATAGTTGAAATGAATGTGTTATTTGAGTATGTTGAATATGAGATAGATGTTGGCTTAGAAGATTCACTATTTTGATTTCAATGTACTATTGGCATAAATTATATGAATGATTCCTTCGGATTGGCATAAGGTACATGTGGTTTATATGTGAGAGCTAAGTGAATGTTGCATTCGTCATAGCTGACGGTACCCAATTTTTTATGATTGTTGCTTTGTTTCACTAGCTCAATAGCTTTCATGCTACTTGACCTAAATAAATCTCATCTTACCTTTGCCCACATTACGACCCTAAAAAGTCCTTTGATTCATGATTTTTCTTAAGAATATTACTAGTGGAGAAATGAAATGATATGTAAAGTTGAGGAATGATATGATCATGAATGGTGTTGAGTGGACCTATAGATATATTTTAGTTAAACACTATTTCTAAGTCTACCATTATATCGCTCAGTTTTTAAAGATGATGAATGTTGATTGATCATTAGTAAAAGCTTGGAATGTTAAGTTCTTGATATGATTTTTGAAAGTCATATATCTTTGTTTATAATTATATACTTTTGGAACATATGGGAAATGAGTTAATGTTTTTAGGTCAATCAGCTTAATGTTAATGTTTTGCTTGAGCACAGCCAAAAGCTAAATGTGGAGGAATTTGATAAGTGTAAAATATTATATTTTTTATCATCCTAAACTTAGTCCATACAATTATTTTTATTACACATGTGGGCATGATTATTAATATTTTACTAGTTAAAACCTAAATTATTTATTCTGAATTTTACTGCAAAATTGGCCTAAGTTGAACTATTTTTTAAGCTTAATAGGCTGATATAATTGTGTTAATTATGTGGAGATGATTAAAACTCTATCAGTCCACAATCAAGCACCACATGTATTAAAATGACTATCCATGCAACATTATAAGGAGGAAACCAGTAACAAAACACACCAGCAGTAAAATGCACTAGCAAAGAGGAGTAATTAGGAGGAAAACGACAGCAGCATAGAGAGCAAACGTAGTCTGAGTTTCATGTAGATGTCTTACATAAATGTAGAAACGCATATGTGTTCTACATTTAACGTAGATAGCATTTACGAAATGCAAACATGGTGTTCATATATGTTGCGTTTTAACGAAAACGCAAAGTAGTGACAAAAACATCAAAGAGGGTTAAAGCGCGAACAATATCCTTTGGACCACATGTTTATTTGTCACATCACATAAACAATAGCTTTAAGAAGAGAGTAGTAGCGAATAGGTGAAATAGAGAGTAGCAAACAGAGAAGTGAGGCACAGTGAAGAAAGAATCAGGGGGTTTCGACTAGGAATACATGAGTGGGGCTGAAGCATTTTCTTTTGAGAGATCTATGGAAGGCTAAGTTTCTGATGCCAGTTCGAAGGTGCCATCCACACTGACAACTAGGGTTAAGCATTTCTTTCATATTTTTGTTGTTTCTTTCTTTCTTATTGAATGATTGTGTTATCCTAGGCATATGAATTTGGGTTATGTATAGATAATCGAATTTTCGTTAATGTTCGATTATTTGTATATGAACTCATTAGGAATTATGAAAGGATGATTTTAATACGTTCATTGAATCATTTATTTGCAAACTCATTACTAGAATTTCAATATAATTCGTAATTGTTATGTTGAAATTCTTGTGTAGCGACTAATGATTCATAATCATTAGGGATAACATAACCTAGGTTAAATAACACATCATATGTGGTTGTTGCCTTTATTAATCGGTTTTCCTAATTCGTAATGCTACTACCTAATTAAATCTAGAGATTGTATTCTAGGTTATTTAGTGGTTAGGTTTAATTAACGATCGTATCTTGATTAAACAAAACTTAAGAGAAAACTCGGGTTAATTATTAAACCACGATTAATAGTTGCTAGGAGAGGTTTGTGAACAACAAATCAATGAAATATACTTAATTAGGGTGTAGGTCGAAATTGAACCAAAGAATCGGGTCCCTACTGAATTCCCCACTTTTATCATTTTTTGCATTTTTCTTTAATTTTTTTATTAGTGTAGTTTCATTTAATTTTCTTATTTCAAAATCCAAACCCCTCTTTTTCCTAAACACCGATTAATTTCATTTTAACAACTTTTCACACATTCTTTGTGGGATCGACCTAGATTCACCACTATTATAGCAGTAGATCTAGTTATTTTATTTTGACTAGTGTTACGATACACATTCAAGGTTCCTCCTATAGAAGAGGAATAACACTAAAAGCAGCCTAGTCAAATGAGGATTTTGAAAACTTTGAAGAAGAAGAGCTAAAAGAAGTCAACAACATTTGCTTTATGGTTTCAGGAGACGATGAAGCATATTATTCTTACTCTGATATTGAAGTTAATGAATTGAAAAATGCATATCATGAATTGTATGATCATTACAAAAAGTTGAAAGTGAAGTATTTCAAAAAGGTTGAGAAGTCTAAGGAAAATGATGCATCTCTGAAGAGTAAGGTTAAATATGTGAATGTGAGTTTGACGACTAAAAATATGTCTCTTAAAGATGATTATAAGTAAAAGATCTCTGAAAAGGAAGCTTTGAAAGAAAGAATAGCTAAGTTGCAAAATAGTTTGCTTAAGAATGATTCTAATAAAGTGAGACAGTTAGAAAAAAAAGTTACCGCCTTGGAACTTGAAAAAGAAAAAGTGCTGGAAAGATCTTTTCTTTAGAAAAAGATATGGCAAATTTCATTGATGGAAGGAACAACCTTGATGCATTGCTTGGTAGTGGTAAATCCATTTTTTATAAGGTCAGAATAGGATATAATGAAAACAATAACATTAGGCCATACAAGAACTTCTTTGTTAAATCCAACAATAGTTATAGTCAAAACAACAGGAATATGATACATGGTAGAAATTATATCAATTCTCATTCATCTGTTTTGTGCTTCCACTGTGGTAAACATGGTCATATTAGTCATTCTTGTAACTTTCATAGGAAATTATCTCACATGTATTTTTAGAGACCGAAAGGTCAAACTACTAACCTAAAAAGGACTCAAAAAATTTAGGTACCTAAAATAAGATAATACTTTCTGCAGATATGCTTCAAAACAGAGACAAGAGAAAATCAACAGATAGTTGATAGTGAGTGTTCGAGACACATGATAGGTGCAATATTACATTTCAACTACATTGAAAGAAAAGATAGATTTTTGCAGAAAATTCAGATTGAAAAAGTGTATTGCTTTTCATCAATTCGGAGTGATCATAGAAGAAAACTTGAAAAGTTTCAGGATGAAAATGGTAAGGTGGTAAGAAACAAAGCTAGACTTGTAGCTCAAGATTATAATAAATAGGAAGGTATTGATTTTAATGAGACTTATGCACCTGTTGTTAGGTTCGAGTCAAATAGAAGTTGCTTTCACTTGTTATAAAAATTTAAGTTAATCCAAATGGATGTAAAAAGTGCCTTCTTAAATGGATACATTAACAAATAAGTATTTGATAAACAAACTCTAGGTTTTGAGAACAAAGATCATCCAAATTACGTGATGAATTTATCTAAAGCCCTGTATGGTCTAAAGTAGGCTCCTTGAGTATGGTATGAAAGGTTAAGTAATTTTGATGATAACCTCATAATATTTCAAAATTCAAAATGAATTTATTTTCTTGTACAATTAACGATCTAATTTCAAAAGGAAATAAAATCATAGGACAAATGTTTCCTTTCTTGTAGGAACCTTTTTAATGAACTTATCTTATTTATTTTACAATATCCGGAAGAATCTTCTATCATTGGAGTTATTTCCTTTTATTTTAACCCATTAATTCTCAAAAGGAAATAAAATTATAAGAAATACGCTTCCTTTCTTGCAAGAACCTTCTTTATGGACTTATCTTATTAGAAATGGTTTATCCAAAAGGATCCTACTAATTATGAAGATTGTATATTGGCCTCCTAATTACTGGAAATTTTTTAGCAAAGATGACATTGAAGTTATTCAAATTTAAATCCATCTAATTGACTAACAATGTAAGTGAAGCAACAACTAGTTGAAAGAAATGCTTACTTAAGGAAGAGCCAATGCTTTTGTGAAAATAGATCAGACTCTTGAAATTCACCTATAGCATCAATTCTCTTGAAAGTAATATTATTGTTAAATTTCTTATGCTTTAGAAAGTGATTTTTTTTAGAGAGACTATTAAAGCTCATATCGAGTAAATTATATTTTCATCTGTTGAGAACTTGTAGAGCCTAGCTAAATATTATTAGTTTGGAAGGTTGGAGAACCATGAAAAATATGTACTTATGAGGTTGAAGAGGCTTGTTAAATTACTACTTGAGATTTTAGTGAAATACTCAAGTTGGATACTTGGGAATTGGATGTAGGTTTGGGTTATAAGCTGAATCAGTATAAATCGACTGCATAATTCTTTCTTTCCTCTTTTTTTTTTAAATTTTCGTATTATATTGTCTATGTGTCTTTATTTTAGCAAGAGACTCCTTCACTTTTATAATAGGCTCTTTATGTTTTCAACTTGCAAGAGGTTTCTTTCATTTTAACAAACATTTTCTGTTTTAAAGAGTTTTAACAAGATTTATTGTCTAACAGGCTCTTGTCGTTTAACAAGCTTCTATCGTCTGACAGACTCCTATTGTTTAAAATTTTAACAAGTCCCTGTCTTTATACGAATTGAAAATAACTTGTAAAAATTTACAAGCCACACACAATTCACCTCTCCTCTCGTGTGTGTTTGCTTTATTAGTCTTCAAATTGTTAGTCTAACCTTGTATATATATTATAGAGAGGGTACAAATTCAAATCATCCAGCTTTTCGTTTTAATTTGAGTTGGGTATAATAATCTTATTGTTGTTATCTATTCTTCTTTCTAATTGAAACCAACGATAATTTTAAATTAAATAAATGGATAACAAAATAAAGAAAGAACTATGGTTTAATCAAAATTTAATATAGTCAAACTTAAATATTGTGTTCAATACTTAGTTTAAAAAAATATGTTATGTAATAATTAGGTTTTTGCAAGTTTGCGCTTCATTAAATGCAGGAAATACTGTCTTGGCATATATTCAGTCTAGTGGTTAAAGATTAAGAAAATATTTATTAATTAAAAGAGTATTATTTAATTATAATAAGTTGAAACTTAGGTGTGATATTCCCCATTTAAGTACTTACCATTTACGGATATAATATAAATAGGTAATAATGTAACACATTTCATCTAAAGACCATGTCTTTGGTTCGGTCCTCACAAAAATCACAAAAGAAATAAAAAAAGTAAAATAAATATCGTAAAGACTAAAACTGAGAGGCCCAAATAGGAGCTCAATGGTGTTATCTTGTAAATACGCCATTCCGACGGGTTAGATCCATATTTCTGGTTTGTAATCGATCCAAATCACATGGGAAACGGAGCCACAAGCCCACCCATGTATGTTGGGTCAGAACAAAAGATAAATTAATAACTAAAAAGGAAAGGAAAATAATAGAGAATACTTTCTAATTTCTAATTTCCATGTGTCTATATTTTGTTCTTTAAATTTATTTCTGAAAAACAACGGTTACTAGTTCCGAAGGATCTCTCTACACAGGAAGAGGTTACGCAGCGGCAGAATCTCTCTTTCTCGCTCGTTCTCTTGCTCGGTTGCCCTGAGCCATATGATTCATGCGAAGCTTTGATCACGGCCATTTGATTCCTGCAACTTTCTGACTATGACGTCAATCAGCTCCGTCGAACTCAATTTCCTCGTTTTCCGCTACCTGCAAGAGTCAGGTCAGTCCAATCCTCCTTTCTTTATTCTCGAATTCGTTTTGTGTTGATTTTCTTTTGCAATTTATGGTGTTTTAGTTTTCTTTTGTTTGCCTTGCACCTTTCTATTTGTGGAGTCTGGTAAGGTTAGGTTTGGTTGTGTGTTTTGGCAGTAATTTGAGTCTGTAAACTGGCTATGTTGGTATTTGTTTTGTTGAGTTTGCTTTTGGTTATCGTGTGAGAGAAAGAGGAGGTGGAATTTGTAGATCTGTGATAACTAGTGGGTCTCATTCTGTATATGACTTTTTTCTTCCGTTAATTTCAGTTAACCAGAGCATGAGTTTCAATTTTGTATTGTGAATCAAATGCCTAGCCTGTTTCTTAAGACCCCGTTTACTTTTTGAAATTGTTAATTTGGTCTCAGACAAGCTAGGGTTTTGTTTGGAATAACGATAATTACTTGAAAATGTCATAAATGAACAATATTTCCAACTTGAGAAATTTATGTGGATTTTGAAATTGCCCTAGTTGCTGCTAGGATTGGTTGTTTTATGCTGCAAATGTTTCTCTTGCAGGTTTTACGCACTCAGCTTTTGCTTTAGGATATGAGGCAGGTATCAACAAATGTACCATAGACGGGAATATGGTTCCACCTGGTGCTCTGATCACATTTGTACAAAAGGGACTTCAGTACTTGGAAATGGAAGCAAACTTGAGTAATGTTAGCATGCATAAAACTTCACTTCTTGATGACTTACAGTTCCTTTTTACTCCATTAACAGCATACTAGGTTACATGCCTTAAGATTTATGTTGATCAAGGTTTATTTTAAGCTTACCAGAGTGATGCTGATGTTGATGAGGATTTCTCCTTTTTGCAACCTTTGGATCTAATCACCAAGGATGTCTATGAATTGCGCCAAATGATAAGAGAAAAGAAAAAAAGTTTGCAGAAAGACAGAGATAAGGAGAAAGAGAAAGAGAAGGAGAAGGAGAAGGAACAGGAGAAGGAGAGGGAGAAGGAGAAGGAAAAAGAAAAAGAGAGGGAGAGGGAGAGGGAGAGGGAGAAAGATAAAGATAAGGAAAAAGATAAAGAATTAGAAAAGGAACTTGAAAGAGAACGTGCAAGAGTAAGAGAGAAGGAAAGGATGGAAAGGGAGAAGGAACTTGAAAAGGATAGAGAAAGGATCGAAAAGGAGAAGGAGCGAGAAAAGCAGCATGAGAACAAAGTCGACAGAGAGATGGTTAGTGATCAAGAGGACAAAGTCAGTGTAAAACAGGAAGAAAATGGAATTTCTGGAGGTGAACTACTATGTATCCCATTTAATAGTTCTTTTCATTTTCACTTTCTCTGTAAAGGCTTGGTATGTATGCTACCTCATAAAAATTATGAGTTTGTAGTAATTGTGCTTTATTTGTTGTATCGTTTGTTTCCATTATTTTCATTTTCACGTCCTTTGGAAAATTGGCATATGTGATCACATAAAATTTAAACTGCTAGGATGTTCAACTTTTCTTGACCATGTCTAGTTATAATTTGGAAGGCACAACTATGTAATTTCTAAATATAGTAATGTGCATTAACATGACTGTTATACAAAGTTGTTGATTGCCCTGTTTCTGGTACTCTGGGCATGTCTGGCAAGCAATATTTTGGTGTTTTGAGTTTTATTTATGAATATTGATGCATCTTTCTAAACTTTACAGCTAATAAGTTGATCAACTACATGGTTGATGTTCTCCCTTGATGTTTATTATGGGAATTATGAAACATGATACACACTCCTTATGATGGAGGAGCGATAGTATTTTGTTGCTGTTCATGCCATTGTTCTCATTTTTGCATTACTGATTGCATTACTACAGTATTACTCTTCATGTTACATTAATGTTACCTTTTTGGTGTTTCTCTGTCTGTATTTTATAAGCACTTAGATTTTGTAGGCTGTTTTTAGCTTCAGTGGATGGAAATCTTCAGAAATTTTAGTTGGCATCTTTTGACATTTCCTGGTTGCTAATCCAGAGTTCTGATATTGTGATTGTTTAATACATCTATCTGTTTCTATTTTAACCTGGTTTATTAATTGCTATGTTCAACATTGCCTTATATGAGACATGCAGTAACACGTTTTCCTACAGTGCCTATTCAAGTAATTTGAGATTTTTTTTTAATAGGAATAGAGCCGATGGATCTCTCTACAGCATCAACATCTCAGACGTGTGAAATTCCTAGTAGTGATGTCATGATTCTAGAAGGACACACTTCTGAGGTTTGCATAATCTGCCTTTGTTAATTCTTTTATTAGTAGAATATCCAGTCATATTGTGATTTTAGCTACATGTGTCAATTATAATATTACTTCATTTGCCCTCCGTTGATCTTCAGGTTTGTGCTTGTGCTTGGAGCCCAACAGGATCACTTCTAGCGTCTGGGTGGGTGCTTTTATTTTGCATGAGACTTTTGTTTGATTCTTTCTTTGCAAGTGTAAATACTGCTAACTACAAGGCGGAGCTTATTATGTTTTGATATATGAACTTCTTGGTTTTGGTGAGAGCATACTGTAATCATGAGGTGAATATTGTTAAGGACAAAGCAATTGAATTTGTTTGTTGAATAAATATCATTAATTCCTTGATTTATTATTCATGCTCTTAAATCTTGAACAACTGATTTGCATGTTATCCTGGGGGTTCACACACTTGTTATTTGGTTGATAGGTTAGATAATGTAGCATTGGTACCTTAATGCATATATGCATCAATTTTACCCAGTGGTGACTTATTTGATTGGAACACCTCTGGGTGATGACTTCATTTTTTATTGATTATTACTTCATTATCATTTAGTAGTTTTTGCTAATGAATTTATACATGTATCTTTGATGTAATTGTCATGAAACTTTTAGGGAACATTTGGATCATGGAATGTGGTTGGAAATCCAACTCCATTGTAACTGAACTTGAATTAGAAGTCTATATTTCGGATTTGCAACAGATTGTGAAGCTGCTCAACAGACATTGAGTCATTGCTTTTGGCAATTTTCATCCTTGCTTTGAGATCGGAATTTGAAAAAAAGAATCACAGCAGTACTCCTTGTAATTGAGTTCAAGTTTGGTTTTTTAGATTGTTTGATGTGATTGAAGGATTGTAGAAGCATGTGAAGGTGGTGTGATTTCTTGTTCTTTTGCCATATATTTACACTTTTATTGTAATTTTTCTCAATTTAAGATCTGGAGATTCTACGGCACGAATTTGGACCATAACAGAAGGAAACTTTAGATCTGGTAGTCAAAATGGTCCTTCAGATGTGTTGGTTCTGAAGCATGTAAAAGGAAGAACAAATGAGAAGAGCAAAGATGTTACAACACTGGATTGGAATGTGAGTGCTCTTACAGCTTTGTTTAAGTGTCCAGTTATCTTTCACATTGTCCTTCCACTAACTCTTTGCATGCTTCGCCTGTGATCTCAATAATGGATTGAAGTTTTACAGATATTTATAAAGTACTTGATAATAGTGTCTGCTAGAGATTTTTGGATTGAGTGCTTACTTTTTCTCTACATTTGAATGCCTTGGTATTTGATACGTAAACTGAAAAGTGCTTGAAGGTGGTTGCAGAAGTCAATGCGAACAAATTTCTTTCATGTAATTTGTTTATGCTGCTATTGGTGGCTGAAGATGTGATAATGAAAATGATGTTATCCCTCCTCGTCTTTATTGTCGTCAGTTTTCTGTGGCCATAAGTCTTATCAAGCCTTTTCTACTTTCACAGATGCTATATACTTAAACAGGTGCCAATTGTCCCCCTTGATTTTCTTTACTTTGTATTCTTATCTATCCCTTTCTCTGTATGTACAGAGTGAAGGAACATTACTGGCAACAGGGTCATATGATGGGCATGCAAGAGTTTGGAGTGTCAATGGTAAGATTTTTTTCCATAATTTTTCTCTAATTTTATATGTTATAACCTGCAGATGTGGAAAAGACATTGCTGTGTATCTGAGTATATCTTTGTGCATATTATCAGTAAATCTTTTTTATCAGAAGGTCCAAAAAATAGTGGGTGATTAGAGACATTTAATAGCATTATTAAAATGACAGTTTCAAGCAGAACAGACCTAGGGCTTCTAATGTACTAGATTAGTTGCTTTTGCAGTATAACATACCGTTCCACTCTCTCTCTCACTTTTGCTCTCTCTGTGCACGCGTGTATGTGTTGTTAAGTTAGTACACTATTATTTTTGTGAATCAATGTCAGCCGATTCCAGCCCTTATAAAGGATTGTGTTTCGCTGATTTAGGTGAGCTGAAGACTACATTGAGTAAACATAAAGGACCAATATTTTCTCTAAAGTGGAACAAGAAAGGGGATTATCTTCTTACTGGAAGTTGTGATAAGACAGCAATAGTATGGGATGTTAAGGCTGAGGAATGGAAACAACAGTTTGAATTTCATTCAGGTATGGTGTTTCACTGGATTTCAAGATTCAGTTGTCGTCTTTCCCTCGTTTTCTTCTTTCTTTGTTTACAATATGAATACCAAAGCAGTATTGGAACTAAACACTTTGAACTTTATTAAGTGTAAGATTTCGGTGAATCTCTAGAACATATTGTTTTTTAATTTTTCTGGTTTGTTTCTTTGTTAGTTTCTCTATTCTTTTATGGAACAGAAATCACATAGAAGGGTTGGAACTAAACTTCCAATGTGGCTATGATTTTAGGTCCTATACTTGATGTGGATTGGCGCAATAATGTCTCCTTTGCAACAAGCTCCACAGACAATATGATATATGTTTGCAAAGTTGGAGATACTCGCCCTGTCAAAAGTTTTGCTGGGCATCAGGTTAGCTCTTGACTGCTCATTTTTGCCATTGTAGATGTTCTGGGTATAGTTTTATCAGCTATGCTTCATTTGTAATTGTTCATAAGGAGCTTGTGGGTCCTGATCAGTCTCTGGCTTTTTCCATGAAAATTTGACCCATATTTATGTGTAACAATGCAATGTTAACAATGTTTTGTTTAAGGAATCCACCTATCCTTGAAACTGGGAAAGCCTTTTCTACAAGCAGCTTTTAGGAAACAAAACACAACAAACTTGTAACTGCTTTTATTTCTTGATGAGACCGCTGAGTTCTGTGTTTAAGTGGTTTCTTTTCAATAAGTTAAAATGTCAGGAATTGAAACTTACTACGCCATTTATACTTTGGTAAGGCTTATTAGAGCCATTCTTATGTTTTCCTTTCCTTTAGATAATTGATGGTCTTATGGATTTCATTTTCTTTCAACTGAACAGTCATAGATTTTGTCAAAACATGACACCCTGAGGTTAATGCTTCAAACATTTTGCCACTGCAGGGGGAGGTTAATTGTGTCAAGTGGGATCCAACAGGTTCATTGCTGGCATCATGCTCTGATGACATTAGTGCTAAGGTTTTAGCCTTTTACCTTAATCTTCTAATTTTGGTATAACCGTGTTCTAACTTCAAGTTTTGTGATCATCAATTGCTACATTTATCTATATTACTTGCACCATTGGCTAGTCTTGAAGTATGTAACTGATAAGGAACAGGTGGTAGAGATTGAATTATTTATGTATTTAGTAGGTACAGTAGTAGAATCCCTCCTGGAAGTGT
>JANSVA010000218.1:4603832-4615088 GCA_025504915.1 Erythroxylum reticulatum | reverse complement strand
TCGCCCATCTTCTGTTTCTGCGAGTTTCTGGCCATCAAGGATTGAAACCCATCCCTCATCTCCGACTGTAGCAGATGTTGCGATTTGGTAGCTGCGATTGAAGATCCTTCAAGGTGGTGTCATGAGATTTAATCATGCCCTCTTGTGCCGAGAGGGATGATTCCTGCCTCCTAAGAGACGCCTCCAGTGCCGATACTCTAGCCTCCATTCTAGTTTGCATACACTCTCTACCCCTTGGTCTCTCAATGAAAGCACCAATTGATAAGGAACAGGTGGTAGAGATTGAATTATTTATGTATTTAGTAGGTACAGTAGTAGAATCCCTCCTGGAAGTGTAACTTCCAGGCCAATACAATAGCTATAATTTCCAGAACAATGAAGATCTCCCCCTCCCTCCTATATAGAATCCTATATATCCTCTGTACCTTCCTCTTCTCACTCTCTCTGTAACTAACTCCTAACCACCAGCCTATGTGGCATTTGTGTTTGTTCCCTTCCCATCATACCCCTATAGACGTGGGTATGGGTAGCTTAGTAGGCTGTTAACTAATACGAGTATTAGCATGCTGATCACTAGGAGGAGTGCTGACAGTAACTCCAAAAAATAATACTTCTCCCATTTGGCATTGAAATCAATATTCAATTTCATACCTTTCTGTTTGTTCTTTACTGTTTATGCTACTAGTTTAATTGTTGACTAATGGAGTCTATCTGCAGATATGGAGTATTAAGCAGGACAAATATGTTCATGATTTGAGGGAACATCACAAGGTCGTTATCTTTTATTTTTCTCATTAACCATTTATATTCGTTACATCAGCTATAAGCCAGTCTCACTTTATTACATTTCTTTCATGATCTCTGCAGGAGATTTACACTCTCAGATGGAGCCCCACTGGAACTGGTACAAACAATCCTAACCAGCAACTAGTGCTGGCAAGGTAAATTTGTTGCTTTCTAAGACTTGTTTGTTAAGTTATCGATGACCATTTACTCGGTTCACTTGTCCTAGTTGCGTTTACATGCTACAAATAAAATGTTTTCATCATTTGGTGTTCTCTGTATTGGCAGATCTAGAAACTTGTTGATGTTCTTCTATACATGCTATAAAATCATGGAAAATTAATATTCTGTGGCATGTCGTAGGATGAGAGTTGTTACCCAATTTGTTTTAATTCAACTTTCCTTCTGACTTTTATGAAGTGCATCATTTGATTCAACGGTCAAGTTATGGGATGTGGAACTTGGGAAACTTCTTTGCAGTTTAAATGGCCACAGGTATGCTACTTAAGTACCACAGCCTTTAAGGTATCCAATTGTTCCATTGTCTTGGAAAGTTAGCACCAGCTTCGCAGTTGAAATGAACCATCAGTTTTAAGTTGAATTAAATCAAATTTCCAAACATTGATATACCACAGTAACTTTCTTTTGTCTGAACACTTGCGGCAGCTACTTAATTTTATTGATCCCCTTTATTCTATTGTCCCTTAAAAAAAAATGTTTTTGGGACTATGTGGAGGAATAAAGATAAAAGGTTTTAAGGTCACCCATCTTAGTTTATTCTAATAATGCCAAAGAATGCTAATGCTTGATTTTTACCTTTGGTTTCCGTCGCTCAGTGGACCTTGGCAATGGTACAAGTGAACTTTGTAACGGGCCAAAATGCACACTGGTCCACCATTAAACTTCTATACTTCTGGATCTCATTAAAGGAACTTTCTTTTGGTATTTAGCATCCTCGTGTCAGAGTTCATCAAAATGTTCTTACCTTTTATCCAGGGATCCTGTATACTCCGTGGCATTTAGCCCAAATGGAGAGTATTTGGCCAGTGGGTCGCTCGATAGATGCATCAACATCTGGTCATGGAAGAAAGGGAAGATCGTGAAAACATATAGTGGCCATGGGGGAATTTTTGAAGTTTGTTGGAACAAGGAAGGCGACAAGATTGCTGCCTGTTTTGCCAACAACATAGTTTGCGTTTTGGACTTCAGAATGTAAGATTCCAAGGGTTTTTAGGATGTAGATTCAGTGCTCTCAGGGGTTACGGAATAGCTCTAACAAGTTGATCATCACTTTTCCATTGGTTATTTTTCACCTGAAGGGCGTAGGGAAAGAAAGATGTACCCCGCAGTTATGTAGGCTCAACATCTTAGATTAATTGTAGGTGTTACTAATTTTTGGCACCTGTTTTTTAAGTTGCTAGTAAATTCTCACTCCCCGGGTCGGGATCTCGTAGTACATGAATCTGTAACTATCTATGTACAGGATCATTATATTGGAACCATGAGACTGCAATTTTCAGGTCAATTCTTGTTTAACTTGCAAAAACGGACGAGAAATAACAATAGCTTAATGAAGATACGGTGGACAAAAACATAAATTTCAATTTTCGTTGTTTGTTAAGACGTATGGAGCTGTGTGAGATTGTTGGTTAGGTTTAATTTCAAGTGTCAGAGGTTTATGATCCTCGGGAAAAACTTTCGACCCGCACAGTGCACGGCTGTTTAGAGAGGTATGCATTTGGTTTCTTTGAATTTCTTCCACTAGACCTTGGCGCTGTGGTCGAATTGAAATTGAATTTTATTGTCCTGTAATTAGCACCTATTTATGGTTGAATGTTGTAGGAAGGTAAGTGCTTGTTCTTCGTATCATTTAAAAGCATCCTGTCCACTTTGCTGTCTACGCATACAGAGAACGGAAAATCTGAAGGAATTTCTCCAAGCTTTTGCGGAAAATCTTCACTCAGATATGTATGTATAAATAAGAGCTGAAACAAAGGAAAGGTTCCTATATTTTCGCTACTTAGGATGTACACTCTGTATTATTAATCTGTCTTCAATCAGAAGTTTAATAACGCTAATCGCTAACTACGTCTTATTATTGGTATGTCCTCCATTAAATATAATTACTTTAAAAAGTTATTATTGATACGTCATTATCTTTGTGCCGATTATCACTAAATTAGCAACAGTTATTAGTACTATAATACTTTAACATTTCAGATTACTAAAGGTTATGTGTGGGTGAACGAGAGAGACAAAATATGGCTTTGTACTTCAATTTTGGAGTAGAGGATTAACTTAAGATATTCGGGTTTGGCTTGAGGTCATAGAGAATGTAGAGCAGCGTGGGGGCGGTGGTGCATGAAATTCAACTGTGAGAATGGGTGATCGTCGTGCACATTGTGGATTTGCATCCTCGACTCTCTGAATTCCTCTCTCGGAGTTGCTTCTCTTTTCCGTATTGGCTTGAGGAAGAGGGCAATGGTCATATCTGGATGTATCCAACTCTGTAGTTGGGATTTGGGATTTGGAAGCACGAACCCTTGGTAGCTTTCTTCACCACTCACTCTCTTTTTTCTTTCAACAAGGGAGAGAACTTGGAGAGGTTCAATCTTAGATCTAGCTTTCGTGCTTTTCAAACATTGGTCTGTTACTTGAATGTGTCATGCAATACCTGACCTCATTTTTACCGGAAGAATTAACAGCACATACAAGAAAAATATGACTTAAAGAATCAGGAACAAGAAAAAAAATTTTTTGGAGTGCCTTTCAGGAGTTGCATTGTATATTTTCTCTAATAAGCTTAAAAAAAGCCTGACTCACTAGCGGTTTTCATCAAACAGAAAGATGGTAAGAGCGAACCTAGATGACGCTTCTGCATCTGTGGCCATCTCCTTCAAAGAACCTGATCCGAAGTAGCAATGAAGAGAGGAGCTTGGATAGCATTCCGTTGATCAAGAAGACGGATATTAATGAATGCAAGTTCCACTATTCGGGGAAAAGAACTAGCAATTGAATGGAATATATCAGAAAAAGCCAACCCAAACCCCTACTTTCTGAGGTTCCTTGTTCCATCTCATCTATTCTTTTAATGAGGATGAAATATATTCACGATATGTTACGTTCCAAAACTAACTAGCAAGAAGGTCCTATTAGATCATTGGTAACAAAAGTTAAGTAGACAGAGGGGAAGTACAAAAGAACAATTCGTTCTATCGTCATCTTTGATGCTATGCAATGTAAGTTGCCCGTAACTAAGCTTTCTGAAAAGGATGGATGTAAAATAGCAACCAGTACTTTTGTTCCATCCCTCCTCGAATCAGCATTTACTTGGCTTTCATTTATTGATTCTTTTGCTGAGAATTTACCAACAATGCCTCTGATCTTGATGCTTCTGCCTTGGTATGACGATAACCTGATAGTTTCTTTGTTTGGCATATTCTATATTGTGGGTTTCACGTCTCCATCTTCCCATACCTAGCATTGGACAACGTAGTTTCAGATACATTTACCCTTTCCTTATATGCAGCTTCCAGCTCTTCAAATCTTCATATTTGTCCACGGGAGCATAAAGGGTAGTAAAAGATAAAATCTTTTCCCTTCTTAATTACTAGACCGAACAAACTGATTACTATCTAGACTCCAATCCAATTACTGAAGGAAGACAAGGGATGGTCTGATATGACCAAGGTGTGATTGTTGTTTCCCGGAACGAATCCTGGGGTCAATTTGTATGTTCGCAGATCAAATTCTCCAGTAAACTGATTCAGGTGAAGAGATCTATGTCTACAGAAGACAATGTAAGATTATAATTTGTACAAGTTACCTTGTAGGACACGCCCACCTAACTATCAAGCAAATTTCTCAGGTTTTGCCAACATTAACATAGAACACGTGGTCCAATGCTGGTGCTTGCTGTTGAACATATAGGAAAGGATTTACGATTCTTGTTTTTCTGTGAAACATAATTATATATGCTGGAGACTGTTTAGGTATTATTATTATTATTATTATTTTCTTATCCATTTCTACTACTCTTGGCTCATGCTTGAAACCAATTGATCAGACAGACCTAATATTCAAGATCTGACTCACCTTTCCAATGCCACAAAGAAACTCAAGCATCAAACTGCCTTCATGACATAAGCTGTGGGCTATTGGGGAACTGAGCCTTTCTCGTTTCTAACTGTTATTATAACTCTTTATCATGTAAAATATTACCAGTGTCAAAGATTCCCAAGAGTACTTACTAGTGGTTGTTGCTGCACCATTCACACTGCATATGCATTGCCCACTACATGAAGACACCCATGTAGATTTTCTTTGATTTTTGGAAGTCGACATCCCACCTCTCTCCCGACTTTTGATCAGCATTATTGCCAGTCACTTGGACCTACATCCACCTCACATAGTGTTTTGATATTATAGTTTAAATCAAACAAAAGATAAAAATGGTGGTCATCCCCACTTCAGTCTCTTCCATGAAGCTTGGCATCCCCACCCCACTCCTGTCACTTACATTTCTTGGATGCAACTTGTAAGTCCTTTCTATAAAGCAAATGTTCCTTTTCTGTAAGTAGTTGTATGATTCATATCTCTTTTGAAGTTAACACCTCCTTTATTTCCACTACAGATAAACGAGTTACGGTACTGATCAGAACCCGTGACCACTCCTCTGTCAAAATTGTCTCCCTGTACTTAAATCTTGTAATCCATTAACTTCATCTGACTTCCCCGTTTTAGTTAGAGGGAGCAATCTGGTCACGGTGATTATAAAAATCTATCTGCATAACACCGCAGTCAGCGGCCCATGTATTGCACAGTGCTACGAGAGAAAGGAGCCAATTGGACAGACTCGCTCCCAAACTGGGCCCGGGGACCCTATCTAATATGCGACATACTAATTGTTTTCAATATGTTTTTGGCATATAACATGATAGAAAGAGACTCTTTTTAGTGTCACACATGTTGCACATACGAAGAACAAGGAGACATGAACTATAAACCATGATTTGACAGATGATGAGACAATAGATGACTGATCCTCTGTTTATAAAAATCATTCTGGAGAGAATAAATAGCTCTAATGCTGTTGATCAGAGAGGTTAAAACTTAAAAAAGTTGAAAACGATCGATGAGTCGGGAATCCCACTACTTGCAATTTGACTTCTTTAACCATAAACCTTTTGAATTAATATGTAAAAATAACCAATGCGGAATCGCCAGATAAAACTTGGAGATAAAATTTAATAATATTCCTTCCGACTTTCTTCTTTATAAAAATATACCCTGTTGTCCTCAATAATTCCTCGTTGATCTGATTTTTTTTTTTAGTTCTTTTTGTGCTGCCATGGTTTTCCAAGGTGATCAGAAAGCTGAAGCAAGTGAGATATCACTCAACAATCTGGATACTGATTCTCAAGCTATTGACATCGATGAAAGAGTAGAACAAGGTGATTCTAATTTCAAAGAATGGCTGAGTCTTGGCATCAACAGTAATGATCACACTAGGGGAACCGGTAATGATCCTGAAGCAAAGCCTTCTGTCGGAAACAAGATTTTTTCTTGCAACTTCTGCATGAGAAAGTTCTACAGCTCACAAGCCTTGGGGGGTCACCAGAATGCTCATAAAAGAGAAAGAGGCACTGCCAAGAGGTTCCAGTCTCATAGAATGATGCTTACAGGTGTAGGGTTTCCATTCAATCCTCTCTCGGCTCGATCACTTGGAGTTCAACCTCACTCACTGGTGAACAAACCTAGCAGAGAAGTGTCTAGCTTAGCACCGAGATTTGGTCATCCGAGTGCAGGTTTAGGAATGGCGTGGACACCTTTTGTGCTTGAAGAAACAGTGGATTTGATTTGGCCTGGAAGCTTTCATGTGGACCGAAAACAACCATCGGATTTGCATAAACTAGACTTGAATCTTAGGCTGTGAATATGTAATCAATTTGATCTTTTAAATTTTTTATCATTTCCGCTTGTCAGGTTGCTTATGTAAGATGATGCATAAACGCATCATCAAATAAAGATGTTAAATTAGATAGAGCTGCTTCTTACTCATACAATAGGAAGTATGTTCCTCAGCTTCTACTTAAGACTAAGTTGAAGTGTGCTTTGGAGCTCTACTGTAAAAGAAGAGGTTTCAGATTGTGGAATCCTATGCTCTATTACTAACGTTCAGGTAGAATTGCTTGGCCAATAACCTACCTTAACTCGGATTGGGCGGAATCATCATTTCTTCAATGATGTAGATTCGAATTAATCGCACTAAATAGTTTTCAAGAATAAGTTGGTGTCAAATGTTCAGCATCTGGGATCACATTGAAAGGAAGCAAGGAAGTTTTAAATTGTCTAAAATTAGTTTAGTTTTGAATTCTATATCATGAATTATATTAATACCACAAATATCAAAATTAAAATAAGCTATTAAAAGTCGCAATTGTTATTGCCAATTTGCAATCAAAATTTAGAACTCGTGCTCAAGATATGTAAAAGATTGAATTTATATTTTTGTTGGATTGGGCCAGTTACGCTGCTAATGCGCCATAGAGAGATTTGGACCATAACACTTTAGCTTAGTTAGCAAATGAAGTAGACATTTTGGACCATGGAGTCAAGAGAATTGGCAATAAAAAGAAGCACAAAAATTTTATGCAAATTTTGGTGCTCTATAATTTTGTTAGAAAGAGTACGAGTTAGTTCGATAAATAAAAACAAATGGAAAAGTAAAATAGTACAGCATATAATAACAAAAAATTAAAATTTGTTACTCACTTGACTGCAACAAAAATAACAATAATATACTTTAAACATTCCGTTGAGATGTACAGTTTTAGGAAAGTTCAATATTATATAACCTTATTCTTATTTGATAGAGAAACTATTTCTGGTAAATTCACATATAATACTCAATTGACTATTGTATTCAACTGATATAGAGCGTAGGTTGATAAAGAAATGCTTTTAGTATTTTACAATTAATTTAACCAAATAAATATCAACTAACAATTTATGGCACTAGAGAGGCATTCAACCAAAATTCCTTGATACGTACCAAGCACGCGGGCCGCACATGAACATCATCATCCCATTTTTTTACTTGCTGTTTCTTCTCTCTTTGTGAATATTGTAATTCTTGTGGACGAGCAGATGCGTCTCTCGTTACTTTTAGTTTTCTTGCCAAGCTGCTTATGTAAAAAACAATATTAACTATTTGTTTAGATGAAAAAGGCGAGAAATTTAAAGCTTATTATGTTAAGAGTCATGATTGAATGAATTATTGCGGCTGTACTGCACTAGGAAAACACATCAACATATAAGGATGCAAGAAAATGATTGAGTCGCATAAAAAGTACATGATGTTAATAAATGGTGCTTTTACAAACTTCCATATCCAAGAATTTAGGGAAGATAACTTGAATAGTTGCTAAATTATCTCTATCTTTTCCTTTGGCTAAGTTGGCAATTGATTACGCAGGAACTCCATACCTCATTCTTGCGTGCTTCATCTCTCAAGACATCAAACAGCTTATGAGTAGATATAGGCAGCCAAACAGAAGAAACTGCATATAAGATTATTCCAAGAGGTTCACCAGGGATTTTTAAGTTCTTTCTAGAGGAAATCCTTATGTCCCCTCTTGTTTTGCTCGATATATTGTTCTAGGTGTGGTAGCTTAATCCTGCAATTGCACGAAAAAAGTCCCAAGTCATTTTCTGTTAAGTTTTTTAATGTACCAAGTCAATAAGTTAGGATGTTGCTGTGAGATTTCTTCTGATTTTTTATGTTGGTTGTAAGTCTATAGGTACGCATGCTTCTAATTCATTGGTAACACACATAGAGCATATCCTTTCTCTGCATTCCTTTCTTTGTTTATTATTGCTCAGTATATCAATCAGTCCTTGCTGCTTAGACCTTCCCCAAAACATTTATGATATCAGAATTGCAAATGGGCGGGCGTGTGACTCATGGCAAAAAATGGCAATATGGTGAGTGTGTCATAGCCATCCATACCATACCATTTTTAGAAGAGACTATTATAAGTTTTGGAGTATCAAGATGACAAACTTGTTTAAGCCTCAAGATTTGTGGGACTTGGTAGAAAGTGGATATGGTGATCCAAACCGGTTGAGGAAAAATAGGAAGGGCGACTTTTAAGGCACTATTTTTCATTCAACAGGCACCATATGAGACTGATTGCTCAAAAATTGTAGTAGCTACCACATCTAAGCAAGTATGGACAATTTTACAAACTAAGTTTCAAGGCTCATCTAATATCGTACCTCTGAAACTTAAAAGTCTAAGGCATGAGTGTGAAAACTTGCACCTAAAAGGTAGTGAATCAGTGCAACATTTTTTTTAATTTTGTTTGGTGGTAATTATAAAGAAGATAAGGGCATATGGAGGTCAAATTACAGATCAAGCTGTTGTAGCGAAGGTGCTGATATATTTAATTCCTATGTTTGATCATATTGTGGTCACAATTAAAGAACTGAAAGATCTGTCAACCTTCTCACTTGATGAGCTGATGGGGTCCTTGTAAGCACTTGAGGCATGGATCACTAAGACAACAGAGAAGAATGAAGGAAATGCTATAATAAATGAAGTAATTAACTACATTCAATAACCAAGATCATATTCTATTTAGAGCATAACAAGACAATGAAATCATACCTCTAACACTTGACATGTGGTCTTGAACCCTCTCCATTCTTCACCAAAACCTATCAAAGAAAAACCAAACCTGGTGCAAGAGAGAGTAATGGTAGAAGACCCAACCTTTTTCTTTTACACATCCACACACACTATATGTGCAACAATCTCACCTTATGTCATATATTATGACATGTTCTACCCTAAGGGGTAGAATAGGCTAATTGTGTCATTTTAATGGATAATGTGAACTATAGTTTAATGGGCCAACATATAGTTATTAGGGACTAACATATGCCTCAAATGCAATTAGCAAATTAACCATCCCATTATGGTTATTAAATATACATTAGGCAATTCGATTGTGGTTAGACATATAGCATTAATGTTTTGATTATATTAGTCCACATATATTTCTAACATTCTCCCACTTGGACAATATAATCAAACCACTATATCAATCTCCATCATCCAAAAGCAATCAAATAAATCATATGCAATATCATATCGACATGATATATATATATATACTACAATGATTTGGCTCTGAAGATGTTCGAATACCACAATAACCATTAAAACAAAATGTGTGCAGTACAATATCAAAATATATATGTCAACATTAACAAAGATGACTGCAAACATCATTATGCATGTCTCATATATAAAAGTTATAAGCAATCTGTACAAAGTGCCAACATGTTCAATACAAAATAGCAAACTCCCACTAATCTTATCCATCTAGGCTCCTAACAATCCTATGCGGGAGACGTGTTCTACAAACACACATATAGGTAAGCCTTTTGTGAGTGGAGCTGCTAATATGCGAGCTATAGGTGTATAATCAATAGTAATGAGAGATTCAGAGGCTGTCTCTTTAACAAAATAGTACTTTATATCAATATGCTTTGAGCGAGAAATACTCCTAGTGTTCTTAGAGAAAGCTACAGCTGCGGAATTATCACAATATAGTTTCAGTGGACTCGAAATAGAGTCCACAATATCCAATGCTGAAATAAAATTTCGCAATCATATTGATTGACAAGATGCCTCATAGCATGCCATATACTTTGCCTCTATGGTAGAGGATGCTGTGAGTATCTGTTTGACACTTTTCCATGATACAACTCCTCTAGCTATCATAAAGATGTAGCATGAAGTTGACTTTTTATCATCCATACATCCTACATAATCAGCATCACTGAACCCAACTATATCAAGAGTGTCAGTTCGCTGATAAGTCAACATATAATCTTTGGTACCCTGAAGATACCTCATGACTTTTTTAGCAGCTTTCCAATGGCTAAAACTAGGGTCACTCAAGTATCTTCCTAACACGCCTACAACAAAAGCAATATCAGGGCGTGTGCATACTTGAGCATACATTAGACTGCTTATAAGTGACGCATAAGGAACGACCTTCATTTCATCTCTCTCTTTATCATTTTGTAGGCATTGGGCCTTTGAGAATTTGTCACCTTTCACTATTGGTGCCTTTATAAGAGAATAAGAATGCATGTTGAATCTTTTCAAGATTCGATCAATATAAGTCTTTTAAGACAATCGAAGAATCCCATTAGCTCTATCTCGAAGAATCTGAATTCTAAGTATGTAAGAGGCCTCACTAAGATCCTTCATATCAAAATGACAAAACAACAGTTGTTTTGCCTCAAATAATATATCAGTGTCATTAGAAGCAAGTAGGATATCATCAACATATAGTACCAGAAAAATGAAATTGCTCCTACTAAACTTCATATATATACATTGATCAACTACATTCTCCTTAAAGCCATTTGCAGTGACAATCATATCAAACTTGA
>JANSVA010000218.1:4591292-4603732 GCA_025504915.1 Erythroxylum reticulatum | reverse complement strand
ATGTGCAACAATCTCACCTTATGTCATATATTATGACAAGGGGTAGAATAGGCTAATTGTGTCATTTTAATGTATGATGTGAACTATAGTTTAATGGGCCAACTTATAGTTATTAGGGTACTACCATTTGCCTCAAATGCAATTAGCAAATTAACCATCCCATTATGGTTATTAAATATACAATAGGCAATTCGATTGTGGTTAGGCATATGGAATTAATTTTGTGATTATATTAGTCCACATATATTTCTAACAGGAAAGACATTCCAAGTAAAGGGGTAGACATCTAATACAAGCGAAGCTGACAAGGTAGCTACTAGAGGAAGAGGTAGAGGCACATTTTTATGAAAGAATCGTGGCAGAGGAAGAGGAAGAAACCCATATCAAAGGCATTCCTTCAATGAACCAAAGGCCTACAAAAATGGCATTCAAGTTCATAACTGTAAGAAATATGGGCAAGTGAAGGCAAATTGTTGGTCCGAAGACAAGTAACTAAATTTTGTAGAAGAAGGTGAAGAAGTAAGTAATTTACTTATTGCCTATTTGTTGGGATTTTGGTAGAGCAACAAAAAAAAGGAGGAATCGAGTCTGCTGATCGTATTGTTGAGAATGAATTCAAGCCTTTTTTAGTAGGCAATACAAAGAAACAGTAATTTGAAGAAACACAAAGTTTATAGCCTATAAACTCTCAACTACTTAAAAGAGTCTAGCAGCACCAAATCTACCAAAATAATTATTAAAACTAAAAACACATGAGAATTAATTAACTTTAACACTCCCCCTCCATTTGAGAGTTGAAACTAAAAAATGAGAACAAAATTCTTCATGCTTACCTTGTGAAAGGCTTTTTGTGAACAGATATGTTAAGATATAGGTTATGATATCTTATTAATTATTTGGTCATTATTTGATAATTGGATCTAGTTGTATTTATGTGGGACTCTTCGAAGACAACTTGATAAGGTTTAAAATCCTAATTAAGATGGGATTCAAACATATAGTTTATGTTGGGATAATAGATATTTAATGAAACAAATTTTCTGGAATTTGAATTGATTATAGCAGCTATAATATGGCTGGGTTTCACATGTGTATTCGACTGAATATTTTCATCTTTGGAAAAGAGCTTTGGATGACTTGATAGCTAGGATTTGTAGGGTAAATGGGGGTATGTTTTATGAGTTGATTGTGTGAAGATAAACATTTATCTGTTGCAAACTTTTATGAGAATCACGTCACCTGAGCTAAACTCTTTTGGTGCAGCATTTTCTTTGGTCTATTGTCGTTGATTGGGTGTTTTTCTAGCTAGAATTTTTCTCTTGTCTTTTTTACATGATTTGGCTGGGTGATTTGTGATTATATGTTGTGTTTTTGTGGATTGCGTGATTTTTTAATAGTTAGGTATTCTTCAATTTATCACCGTTAATTGAGGGTTGTTTTACTTAACTTGGGAGCTGATTTCTTTTCTAGTTTTTAGGGCATCATTCTGTATGGCTATTGATCATTGATGGAGTGTTAATTGTGTGGGTGTTTTTTTGATTTATGGTGCACAAAAAATCTAGATGTTTTCATGATTTTAGTAGTTGCTATTATTGATTGTTTGGGTGATTTTTGTTGGGTTGATTAGGAGTTGATCGTTTGTGTTTCTTGTGTCTATTGATAGTGGTGGTGGTGTGCATAAAATTCCAACAAGCATCGTGGATTTTTCATCTCCGTTGTTTGCAATGATTCGGTGAAGAAACATTTATTTTGTTAGTGATTTTTCCAAATTGGGGAGCTGTGTTTTTTTGTCTAATGTGAGGAAAATTTTGCACTGTCAACGATAGTAGTTTTTGTGTGAAAAACTTCCAGAAGTCTTGTTGTTTTTGTAGCTTCATAATTTGTAACATTTTCAGTGGAAAGATGTTTATTTCGTTGGTGACTTTTTAGTTACTGTGTGTGGGATGTTCCAGTAACAATATTGAAGCTCCATAGTATATTCTTTTGATGAACAACTTCTCATTCTTTCGTTGACAAAGCTACATTGTTAGGGAAGTTGTTTTCTTTCTCAAGTGTCTTTGTTTATGTTTGTTGTTATTTTAATCACTTGATTTATTGTATTTTCATCCATTATTATCAAATACTATTGATAAAATCCTCTGTTGAGGTTAATACGAGGAACTTGTATTATTGGGTGTGATTTACTTTCATGAGTACTGAGGACGAAAGATAGTGTCAAGGATTGGGTGAGTCGGCTTTGTAATGCCTTGAGTAAAACTATTGTTATATCACAGGTGAAAGTAATTAAGCTAGGTGAGGGCCCCATAGATGTAGGCAAAGTGTGTCGAATTGCTTTACCAAGTCTCGGGTTGTTGATTTGTTTATTTTACATTTAATTTCTTTGTTTTTGTTTATGCTACAAACAATTGTGACTAAACCAGAATTTTTGTGAAACTATATCCTTCGAGATTTTCAATTGGTATTAGAGCAGGTCACTGAATCAAAACTTGGTACATTGAGTTAGTACAAATTCATGTTTCCCAACTATGGCTATAAAAGAAGGGGCATCAATCATCAGGCCACCATTGTCAGATGGTTCAAATTATCCTACATGGAAATCACGGATGAAAGTATTTATTCAAGCACAAGGAACAAAAGTATGGAACTCGATTTTAAGTGGATGAAAACATCTAGTGACGACTAATGAAAAGGGAGAAACTATGTTTAAAGATGCTTATAAGTGGACAAGGTTGAAGAAAAGAGAGTGCTTGGAAATTCACAAGCCCTACACGCCATCTTCAATGCAGTTGATGAAGATTGCTTTGCTATAATTTCAGCTTGTAAATCGGAGAAAGAAGTGTAGGATACTTTGTAAACTATACATGAGGGATTGAAATTGGCGATAGTTTCGAAAGTTCAGATGTTAGCTATAAGATTTGAAAAGTTAAAGAATGGATTAAATTGAAATTATTGGAGACTTCTATGAGAGGCTACGTGACATAGCAAATCAAGCATATCAACTCAAAAAGTATTCTAACCTGAAATTTGTTAAAAAGACATTGAGATCATTACCTCCTAGGTTCATACCGAAAATTGTAGCCATTAAGGAAGCTCATGATATCAATGAATTGTCGTTGTATAAGATAATTAGAATTCTTACTAACTTTGGGATGAATTTGTGGGATAAAAGAGAGAAGAATAAACGATTGACATTGCAAGTCGAGATTATTAAAGTCATGAATGATTTAGAAGATAAATCCGATGAGAATGAGGATATGGAGTTATTGACAAGAAATTTCAACAAGTAGTTAAATAAAGTGAAGAAGAATAGATTTGTGTTTAGACAAAATAGTGAGAGTTCATCAAACAACAACTTTAAACAATAAGCTAAAACTCAAAAGGGTGAAAGAAAAGTGCAGAAAATTCAATGTCATGAATGTCAAGGCTTTAGACATGTGAAAGCAGAATATGTTAACTCTTTGAATATGAGAAAGGGAAGTCCTATACAAGCACATGGAGTGAGAGTGAATCCAAAAATAAGTATGGTAGTAAAGAAGAATTGGTAAGTAGTGTTGTGCTAGTTGCTTTCTATAGCAAAAGTCTAGTTGCGTACATAACAGTAACTAAAAAGGAAGAAACTGATGATGAAACTGTAGAAAAAACCACCTAAGATTATGGGGAAAATGCAAATGGATCAGCTCAAAATTTAATTTCAGATTATGACAGTGATTGGTACTGTTGTCACCTGTAACCAAATTAAAAAAGAAACCAACTTATGTTAATACAAATTAATGTAATAGTGAAAAGTGGGTATTGTTCCCACGAGGAATTTTAACGATAAAGAATTTACAAGTTCAAAAGTAAAATAAAATAACGAAGATGGGGGGTTTCAATTCACAAAATTTAAGAAATAGATAACAAAAATCGAAAATTAACGAAAGTAATTGGATCTTAAAATTTAATAGAAAAACTATAGTTTCAGGTCACCAATGTTATCACACTAAAATGAATCTTTGATATAAAATTTAGTTCATTAATAAACATTCAATGGGGGATGTTTTCTCTTAAGTGTAAATGAATATAAACATGTATTCTATGCATTCTTATTAATTAACATCCTAAATACGATCGTAGGTTTAATTGAATAATAGCTTTAAGAACTAAGAAACCAATGAACAAGATAACACATGTACGAGATGCATTTAATCAAGATGAGTATCTTCTTAGAATTTCCCACTCTAATGTAAAGAAGGTAATCCTAATTGCTACTTATGATTAACAAAACTGAACGTCATATTTTATTAATCTAGCTATTAAACGAATCAATTCCTAGTTGCGCACCTAGAAATCAATCAATTCAATTAGAAAAATAATTCGGAAGACACTCAATGTTCATCAACAAAACAAACTTTATTGAATCATCTCCCATATAATAGATGATAATATGGTTCCCCTTAACCAAGAAAACAAATTTAGCTATTCATTATGGAATTGAAAATCAATGAAGAAATAACCAAATGAAAGGTCTGCATCCCTGATCTTTCTTAGAACTCTGAAAAATCCCTAAAGAAATATTGTAGAAATTTAGAACTAACAATGGCTTTCATGAAAAACTAGAAAAGAAATGCATAATAACAAAAACTACTCTTAAGTGTGTTCTGCGTGAACAATAACTTTTCTCCTCTTTATGCTTTTTCAATTTCTTCTCTTCTCCTTCTCGTGATCTTCAGCAGATAATCCTTATCCCCACCTCAAGTTGCAGATTTCCATTGATAAGATAGCAATCTGGTCTTCAAATATTATGAAAATCTTGGATTTGAATTTGAAAACAGATCTACAAATTATTTTTGTCCTTTAATGCGCCCACGCTTACTCATCGAATTTGCTATCAATATGGAATTTTTGGATTTGCTTTGTTTCTTTTGCATCTTTTGATTCAATTCCATCTCTAAAGTGTTGAAAATCACCTAAAAACAATTAAGAGACAATTCCATTAATTTTAGATAATAATTTCTACACATTAAAGAGAATTAAATAGAAAATAAGCACAAAATGACAACTTAACACATTCCCTCACACCAAACCTTTGCTCGCCCTCGAGCAAACATGCCAAACCACTACACTCTATCAATTCATCCTCCATAAGATTAAGTGCATACAATCTGTTAACTTTTTCTAATAAGACTTAGGTTGCAACATACATCGTAATCACTTTTTACCAATACAAATAAACAAAGTCAAAATAAGACATCTTTGTTCAAAAGACAAGTATGAAACCAAAGTGAATTCTTTTAACAGATTTCTCTCTTGCACTCAAGTGTTTAAGGTGAAAGTGTTTCTCTCAAATCTCCCTCTAACAGATTGCACTACCATAAGCTTGCAAATTCACCATATTTCATTCATTCTAATTACATGAGCTAATTGATCATAAGGACTTTATTAAGGGTTGTAATGGGGCTAGGTTCAAAGGTAAGGTAAAAATGGAAAGGGGTTAATCACAAGCATTCACAAAGTACAAAGTAAAAGGGACATTCAAATTAAAATTCTAAGATAAAGACGTGAATACAAAGGACTACAACTACTCATTACTAACTAATGCTATTATGCTTTTACTCCTTTTCTTTTCTTCTTCTTTTTTTTTATTTGACTTTTTGATTTTTGATTTTTCCCTTTTCTTTTCTTCTTCTTTTTTTAACTTGGCTAAGAACAAAGGAGAGCAATAAAAGTAAGAGAAATTACTAGCAGCATAATTTAATAAACATATGAGTTGAAGTACTTCAAAAAGTATCTCAAAATAAAATACAGAATAGAAGTCCCAAATTACTCAGTGCTTCATTCAACTTATGATAGGATAAGGCTAATAGGATTTTTGCGTTTCAATGTAAGGTGATTGATTGAAAAATAAGGTTAAAGGCTAAAAAATGTTTACAAAGGGAAAGTAATTAGGTTGGTCATTTTTAAGCTAAAGGGTTTAAAAAGAAAGAAGACCTTTATCATTTCTATATCCCATGTAATCAAACAAATTCAATCTGGTTCAGTGCAAGTTCTGAAGGCAAACATGACTAGAGGAGCATCACACAATTCAAAGAAATATAATTATATAAAGATGATGTCATTAAGGCTCAAATTCGCTTATAGGTTTAATTTAAGAATTCACCTCAATTCCATAAATTACCTCATCACTCAAATGTCAAAATTTTAATTAAGTTTGCAAGATCGGTTATTATAATCAATTCGTATGATTCACTTTAGACTCATATAGCCCAATTTAATTTCATGTACACACTCAATCTCATCTAAACTAATATGACAAAGCTTTATGGCTTAACATGCATAACCAACATGAAAAAACCAAAAAGAATCATACACAAATACTCCAATTCCTTCCCCCACACCTAGACCAACATTGCCCTCAATGTTAATACACAAAATTAAAGAAGCATAAAGATAAAGGAAAAGGGAAAAGAAGGCTTCTCTATTTGAAAGTGCCGAAATCATAGTGTTGGCGGATTTGGAGGTTAGAATCCTTCATACTCCTAATAAGCCATCAAATTGTGCTCCAAGCAATGCATTCTATTTGAGTCAATTAAGGTGGTCTCCAAATTGGCTTCGGAGTGTTGGTGAATGCTTGTTTCAGCTGCAAAAACTCGACTGTGTGTTGTCGTTCTTATAGTGGAAAGAGTAGTTGGGCTCGAAATTGTGAAAGCTTTCAGCCATGGCTAAGATCCACAGTGCCCATCCTATGCAAACAATATAAATCTAATGGTTCTATGCCACATGCCACATTCATGTTAGTATTATCAAGATCTAACACTGCTAAATTAATTGTCAATTATGTGATATAGGAACCAAGGAGTAAAGGTTTTGTATTTCTTTTGTAGCACCAATTGAAATTGTGATAAAAACCAAAAACCTAAATTCACAAGAATGTGCCTATCTATACACCACAGGAAATAAAATTCCCCTTTAGAAAAAATTCTAGCAGAATCTCGATGTCTCGAAAAATTGTACGCTAAGAGTCTATGAATGATTTTTAAAACAAGAATTCTAAAAAATGAACTCTTAGAAATACTAGCATTGTATGGATTAGTATCAACAGACCATTAACGCCATAATTTCGATGCATTAAAGTCTTCATAGTAGTCACATCTAGCATTAATAAACATCTCAATTTAATTTCAGCATTCAAAATAAATCCCAAAGTGACATTGAATTCAACAATAGATAATGCAATTCTTTCCTTATCAACCGAAATTCAACAATACCTTTTGTGAACAAATCAAACTTTTCATTACAATTAAATTAGAAAGTGCTATAGAATTCCCTAGTTAATTCAACATATGCAGGGCAACTAATTCTAGTAAAAACACTCCAAGCAATTGGACCCATCATCTGTATAAATTAATCATAAACTTGCAGTTCTTGAAGAGTGTCAGAGAGTATACACTTACAGGGATATATGTTTCTTTGATTGAGTTATTAAAATCACTCTGTATCGTCCAGGAGTTGGAAAGATATGAAGCCACCACTTCGGGTGTTCCATTGACTACAAATTTTGACTACTTTTCCTTTCCTTGTTTTATGTCATGTTGATGGTCCTGGGGTAGCAGCTGGGTTCGGTGGTATTGGCTATGTGGGTACTGCTGCCGTTAAGGTGGTTGGTGGTGGCGAGGATAGATCCAAAAATGACATGATTGGTGTGGCCAACCTTTGTGACTCACTTTTTTTTCTTGGCACTGTTTTGACTTCGTGAAACTCAGATGTTCAATTGCAAAAGAAGACAAACAAAACTAGTAAAATCGCAAGTTAGGTTTGGGTGGGTTTTCAGTGAAGAATAGGATTGAACGTGGGTTAGTGTATGGAGAGTGTGATTTCGTGTCCAAGAGATGAGTATTGGTGCGTGGTATCTACGGTGACAAAAGCTAAGTGAAAGGAGGGGACGACGGGAATAAAAATGTTTCGTTTTTTCAAAGATAAAAATTTAAAATTGCAGAATTGAAAATATTAAAATAAATTCCTAACTAAACTAAAATAAACCTAAAAATGAAAATAAAAACTGCTAAAAAATAAAAAGCATAAACAAACATGGAAAATTTACATGTTTCCTTGAATGTGCTTCTTTAAAGTCTTTAGTTGGACATGTTTCTTTACTTACCTGATTAGAAATCGGTTGGAGATACCAACTCTATTTCGTCCACTTGCTCAACCGAAAAGTTCTCATAATATGGCTTCAGGCGATGTCTGTTAACTTTAAATACCTTAGAGGTATCTAAACTTTGAATTTCTACCGTACCATAAGAAAAAACGTTAGTAACAATAAATGGTCCAAGCCAACGAGATTGTAATTTCCCAGGAAATAACTTAAGCTTCGAATGATATAGATTTTTCCAATTGAAAATTGTTTCCTAGACATCATTTTATCATGAAAAGATTTAATTTTATCCTTATAGATTTTTGCATTTTCATATGCTTCATTACGAATCTCGTCTAACTCTTGCAATTGCAACTTCCTATTGTTACCAACTTCTACCTGATCCATATTCAACTGTTTCATAGCCCAATAAGCTCTATGCTCTATTTTTATAGGTAAATGATAAGGCTTACCGAAAACTAACCTGTAAGGCGATATGCCTATCGGAGTTTTGTAAGCAGTCCAGTACGCCCACAAAGTATCGTCCAATCGTAAGCTCCAATCTTTTTAGTTTAGGTTCACCACTTTCTTCAATATGGATTTGATCTCTCTATTGGACACTTTGGCTTGGCCACTTGTTTGCGGATGATAAGCGGTAGAGACTCAGTGTGTGATACCACATTTTTTCATCAAAGCTTCAAAATCTTGTTGTAGAAATGGGTTCCTTGATCGCTAATGATAGCTTGAGGCATTCCGAACTTGACAAAAATGTTAGATTTAACAAAATCTATAATAGTTTTAGCATCATCAGATAAAGTAGCCTTAGCTTCAACCCATTTTGAAACATAATCCACAGCTAACAAAATGTAGTTCTTACCAAAAGAAGAAGGAAAATGACCCATAAAGTCTATTCCTCAAATATAAAAAATCTCACATACCAAGATGTTCATGAGTGTCATTTGATTTCTCGATCCCAAGTTACCTGTTCTTTGACAACGATCGCAAGACTTGCAAAACATGTAAGATTCATAAAATAACTTAGCTCAAAGCAGTCCACATTTCAAAATTTTTTGAGCAGTTCTTTTAGGACCAAAGTGTCCCCCACACATAGATGAATGACAAAAATTTAAAATGGAAGGAATTTCATCATCTGTGACACATCACCTAACAATCTGATCAGAACAAAATTTCCAAGGTGAGGCTCATTCCAAATGTAATATTTAGCCTCTCGCTCTTTTTCAGCTCTAGATAAATCACTAGGTAAAGACTTAGTTACCAAGAAGTTTACTATGTTCGCATACCATGGAATTACCTATTGAATTGCAAAGAGACTCTCATTTGGAAATTTGTTATGAAGAACATAAGATGCAGTACTCGGAGTGATCCTGGTTAGGTGATCGGCCACTAAATTTTTAGCTCCTTTCTTGTCGTGGATTTCCAAATCAAATTCTTGAAGCAGTAAAATCCATCAAATCAATCTGAGGTTTGCTTCTTTCTTATTCACCAAATATTTGAGAGCTGCATGGTTTGAACAGATGATCACCTTCGTTCCCAACAGGTACAACCGAATTTCTCCAATCTAAAGACTATAGCTAAAAATTCCTTCTCTATCGTGGAATAATTTTTCTGAGCATCATTAAGTGTCATGGAAGTATAATAAATAACATGAGGTACCTTATCTATTTTTTGGCCTAGCATGATGCCAACTGTATAATCTGAAGCATCACACATCAGCTTAAATGGCATGTCCCATTTCAATGGTTGAATAATCGGAGCTGTAGTGAGTCGTTCCTTGAGTTCATCAAACACCATCTTGCACGGCTCGTTAAAACCAAACTTCACATCTTTTTGGAGTAGTCTACACATGGGTTGTGTAATTTTGGAGAAGTCCTTGATAAATCGTCGATAAAATCCTACATGACCAAGAAAAGAACAAACTTCCCACACAGTCGCGGGGTAAGATAAATATCGAAAAACATCTATCTTAGCTTTATCGACTTCAATTCCTTTAGAAGAAATGGTATAACCCAAAATAATTCCTTGATCAATCATGAAATGACACTTTTCATAATTTAAAACCAAATTAGTTTCAATGCAATGTTTAAGCACTTTTTCAAGGTTGACAATGCATGTTTCAAAAGATTCTCCATAGAGAGTGAAATCATCCATAAAAATTTCCATGTAATTTTTCACAAGATTAGAGAAAATACTTACCATACACCTTTGAAACATCGCAGGTGCATTACACAATCCAAATGGCATTCTTCAATAAGCAAAGGTGCCGAATGGACATGTTAAGGTTGTTTTCTCTTGATCCTTGGGTGCTACCAAAATCTGGTGGTATCCTGAATAGCCATCTAAAAAACAATAGTCAGATTTACCTATAAGTCTTTCAAGTATTTGATCAATAAATGGAAGAAGAAAATGATCTTTTCTAGTAACTGAATTAAACCTCCTATAATCTAAGCAGACTCTCTAACCATTTTGAACATGAGTTGGTATTAACTCACTATCGCTATTTTCAACCACAATTACCCCAGTTTTCTTCAGAACTACTTGGACCGGATTTACCTAATTGTTGTCTGAAATTGGATAAATAATGCTAGCATCAAGAAGCTTTAAAATTTCTTTTTCACCACTTCCATTATGGGTGGATTTTGACAATGTTAGGGTTGCCTCACCTCCTTCACTTCATCTTCCATCAAAATTCGATGCATACAAAAATAGTGGGACTAATACCCTTCAAATCAGCCACTGTCCATCCAAAAGCTTCTTTATTCTCCTTTAACACATTAATCAGCTGGCTTTCCTATAAAACCGTAAGTTGATTAGAGATAATAAGAGGCAATGTATCTTCCTCACATAAAATATAGCACCCCCTTACCGTAGGGTATACACCGGGACGCCGAAGGTCATTTCGGTACATATCCTATGATAAGGGCGAGCTACTTTCGATCACTACAATCACTTTATAAGGCATCATATCAATATTCACTTAAAAAGCATCATAAGAAATCAAGATTTTTTTTCAACCAACTGTTCCTCATTTCATTTCTCAAAAGCGAAAGTCTACATTAAGTCTTTGAACCTTTACTATCTGTACATGAACAAACCTAGTACCAAAGTACTACATAAAAGAGGGAAAATATAACAAATCTATCTAAGCCATTCAAAAATCCCAGCTGACCGACCTTTGAGCTATGACTTCTCTTGCCAACTCACAATCTACACAGCAGTAGAGCCCCTCAGTAGCTAAAGTCATCTCTCAGTCTTGAAAAGATAACGTTGCAATTTTGGTGAGTTTTGCGAACTCAATTAGATAACCATCATCGATGGTTCGCTCAATTCATGCATCACATCATCACACATAGCATAACATTCACCTCATTAACTATTCATAATATATCACGTCCTATGCTCAGAATAGTCATATCGTTCATACAAAACACACATTTCAATTATAATTGCAATGCACGTGAGACTCACTTTCATTTATTATTGTCCTTATGACCGAGTGCCTTTTTACTAGCTTATATCCTTTAGTGGATACTGAGCTATGTCATATCATGTCCCATATCCCTTAGTGGATACCAGGTACAGTCGCTCACTTGAGCCCGAGGCTCTGATCACATTCTGAGCTTTAAGCTCTTTATTCTGGAGACTCCGGTCATAACTTCCTTTATCTTACATGCATTCATGAAATGAAGTTTCTCATAACATCACCTCGGTCAATCACGTGGATGCACATTCACATTTTAGACCACATTTATCATCGGACCGTAGTCCGACATTTAACAAAAGTGCTGAGCTCACTTTTTCATTCGTATGCAATATTAAAAAATTTGTATATTTGAAGCACTTATTTCAGCAAGCTCACATACAAGGAGCACTCTAATAATTCATTCATACACCATAACCATCGAACCTTCCTTAATCGGAATCAACACAATCAAACCACATCAATGTCATTATTCAAAACATATTTTAAAGCAAACAGTTAATTGAGTGAGACCGTCTAGGTTACTCACAAGTTGTTTCCGAAGCTAGTGTCTGGAAGATCCGACAACGTCTGGAGGTTGATGTTCTGGTTGCCCCTCTATAACGAATAATATACACAATATCACAACTTACACAATTATAAGTATTCAATAATGCATATATATGGCTTGAATTATGTACAATGCATGTTCATGACAAATATTGGGTATTTAACCAGCAATTTCTTCATCCCATTTTTAGCCCCATGTCTCCCATTTGCCACAAAACAAAAATCATCTCATTTGGATCAGTAGGGCTCCAGAAATCATCAAAATACCGAAGTATGTTCAGT
>JANSVA010000218.1:4538878-4591192 GCA_025504915.1 Erythroxylum reticulatum | reverse complement strand
ATTCATGAACATGCCAAGACAATTTTAAACACTCATAACCCGTTCCAAATGACTATTCTACCCTTCCCATCGGTGATAGAATGTTACATAGAAGCAGAAAAAATATAAAACTATGCTTGTAACGACATGTAAATTACTTTGAATCTCTTTTTTTTCCGGAAGGATTTCTCTCTAAGTTTACGCTGCATGTTTTTTTTTTGGAATTTTAAGAAACTTGAAATTACCAAAGAAACAATATGTACAATGTACAAAGCATAGCAAACCTATACAGGCAAGACAAAAGAGAAAGTAGCCTTCCAGGCCACTCTCACAAATGTGCCAAGTTCACATGAAAGCCAAGTGGAAACAAATCACAGATTAGCCAGCATCATGCCACATCTAAATACTCCAACGCCTTCTCATTGCCAAACATAACTGATCTTGCTTACCATGCCCAATAATGACCTCCCTTATCAAGTTAATAATGCAATCCGCTAACTGACATTTGTTCCGTTCTATTTGTTTGTAAAGATGGTGATTTCTCTCCCGCCAGATGTGGTACAGAACCATCTGAAAAGAGGTCCTAAGTGTGAAACAATCCTGTCTCCCTTTTCAGACAATGCAAATAATCTCATCTAAAACTCATTCCACTCATAAGTTCAGGAATCCTATCATATACAAGATTCGGTTCCACACTGCTTTGGTATACTCTCATTCAAAAAACAAATGATTTCTACTTTGATGGACTAACTTGCACAGTGCACAAATGGGATCATATGTACCGAACCATCTGTCCTTTGTTCTCAATATGTTTTTGATAGTCCACCACAAGAAAAAAGCTGCTTTAGGACATAATACCTATTTCCAAACGAGCGCAGCCTATGGAATCTCTTCCATCAACCCTCTCCCAATGTCACGCGCTGAAGAGGTTGTGAATTTACCGGATTGGGTAGCTGTCCATATCAGTTTGTCTAGAGTGTTACGAAGGGAGATACCATGCATATAAGTAGTAAGCAAATAGCCGAACCTGTACCTATACAAACAGTCACTCTCCCGAACAACCCATGCTCGAGTGGCGTTCTTAGGAATGCAGTTTCAAACTCCAATTAAATCATTTCGCAGCCAAAGAGGACTCATCATATGCCAATTATCAAACCAGAAATATGCTTCTTCTCCATCCCCAATTTTACTCCTAATTAGAGGGTAAATCGATTCACGCAATTTCAGCAAGCTTTTGAAAATCCATGAGTAGTCATATCTCATTTGTAGTTGCCAAAAGCTTTGGTTGTTAAGGCAATATGCCTGCACCCATTTGACCCACATAGCTTCTTTATCCGCGAATAAACGCCAAATTCTCTTCATAAGCAGGCTTTTTTGCATCACAGAAAACGAAATAATGCCTAAACCCCCTTGCTTCTTTGGAACAACCACCTCGCTCCATTTAACGTTAACGCCCTTACACTTTTCATACTTACCAGTCCATAAGAACGCTTTTAAAATTTTCTCCATTTCTTTGATTAATTTTTTCAGGGTAGTCATATGGACTGCCCAATGCACATGCATGCTATTCAAAACTGAGACAATTAAATTGACTTTGGCCGCAAAGGAGAGGTACCGATTCTGCCATGAGTTAATTTTGTTCTTTAATTTCTCCAGCAAAGACATAAATTCAGAGAACCGAGGCTTGCCCGAGGTGATAAGGACTCTGAGATAGCAGAATGGAGTACTCTGTAGAGTTAACCCCACCAAACTGCTAAGGCCTTCTCGGTTCCGCACATCTGAAGATACATACCACTCTTCTATATGTTCATAGTTATACCCGACCATCGAGAGAAAGTGGTCATCAAATTCTGCATTATAACTAACACCTACGGTTCTGCTTTACGAAGAAGAATCACATCATCAGCATAAATTAAATGAGACAGGTGCAGATCCTTACATTTATAATGATACTGGAAAAGCCCATTGCAGTGAACCATTTTGGACAACAATCGGGATAGGCCGTCCATTGCAAGCGTGAATAAGTAAGGGGAAAAGGGATGCCCTTGCCGTATTCCTCTGTGGATCGTAAAAGGCTTTGTAGGGATTCCGTTTATGAGGATGCTCAAAGAGGGCGTTTGGATGCAGTGGGAGATCTAGTGGCAAAATCGCGGATGCAAACTGATATACTGTATATAGTCCCTCAAATAGTCTCATCCAATCGTGTCAAAAGCTTTATAAACATCGATTTTCATGGCGCAACTGTGGATCTTTTTGCCTAATTGATACTCTCCCATCAGTTCCTAAAGCAACAGAATATTATCACCAATACTCTTCGACGGTAAGAAGGCCCTTTGCTCCTTATTGACCACCTCAGTCAAAACTCCTTTCAGACGCTCCACTAAAAGAGATGCTATAATTTTATAAACTGTGTTGCAGTATGAAATCGGTCTATAGTCTGTGATCTTTTTAGGTCTCTCCTTTTTAGGAATTAAACATATGTAAGTGTGGTTAATTTCTTGTAACAGTTTACCAAAAGAGAAGAACTCAAGTACTACTTCGGTGAGTAACTATCCTGAAATAGGCCACGTTTGTTAGAAGAACCAGGCCGAATACCCATCGAGTCCTGGAGCTTTTGAGTTGTTAAGGCGAAACAAGGCCTCCTTTATTTGCAAAGCAGTAAATGGGGCGTTTAACATGTCAAGAGTGGCCTAGTTTGGAGTAAAGTCCAACACATGATGAACCCCAAACTCATTCCTCCTCGGTTCTTCACGACATCCCATAAGTTGAACAAAGAAGTCCCTAACATGAACAGGCACTGCCTCTTGACCTCTCCATAAATTGCCATCCGTATTTGACAACTCAGTGATGGTGTTCTTGTTACGGCGAGTAAGAATCACTGCATGAAAAGACTTTGAGTTTTGATTGCCCTCCCTTAGCTAATTTTGTCTTGATTTTTGCCGAAGAATGGAATCATGTAGAGTCAGAGCTTCTTGAAATTTATGCATGCTGTCAGCTTCAAGGACCCACAGACTCTCATTGAGGGGGTCCCTATAGCATTGTTGCTATAAGTCATCCAAATGAGTACCCAGCTCCTGAATATCAAGAGTTTGCTGCTTACTAAAAACCTTAATCTCCCTTTTTGTCATCTTCAATTTCTGCATTAATTGGTAACCTTTAAAACCGTGAACCTCCACCCTCCAGATCTAAGCAATCAATTCCATGAACCCTTCAGCCCTTAATAAACCACTGAAAAACCAAAAGGGGGCTCCGAAACGGCGAGTAGCAGTGTGATGCTGAATAAGAATAGGCGTGTGATCTGAAAAAACAGGGTCACCAAACACCGCCGAATCAACAGGGAAGGAGTGGAGCCAGTGTTGGTTTACCAACACGCGATCCAGCTTCTTCAGAATATACATGTCACCTCTTTGTTTGTTTTCCCAAATGAACCATCTGCCATTGCCTCTAAGATCAACCAATTCAGTATTACGAAAAAGTTGCTAGAGTTCGCCACCTGAACCACCACGAAATCTAACTCTGCCCTCCACTTCTGAAGAGTTGAGACTGCAGTTAAAATCACTGGCAACCAACCACAGGCAATTCAGTCCAGTTTGGAAGTCCATCAACTCCCTCCACAGATCAGAACGTTGGTAAGAAAAATTTGCAGCATACATTAAAGTAACCATGAATTGAGCCTTGCCTTTTTCTTTGCAACAAAGATGCATAAATTGAGCACCCATCTTGAGCACTTGAACTTTTACTTTCTTTGAATTGTACCAGCACAAAATATGGCCATTATAGTGATGAGCATGATTAGTGAACAAGTTCCATTGATATCCCAAAAACGTCAAACCCTTTTGATTTGTTATAGCTTTTATTTTAGTTTCCAGCAGTCCTACCAAAACAGGGTTGGAAGTAGTAACTAGCTGTTTCACCATCATCTTTTTGAAGGGATCATTCAATCCCCTCGTATTCCACACTAGGATGGACATCATTAAAATCGGCATTCAGGGGATATAACCCCTTTATGCTTTTTCTTTTTTGCTTTCCTTTTGGTCACCGTACTCTTACCCATCCTGATTGAGCCTTGAGGAATCTCACCCTCTTCTTGGTCAGCAGCTAAAGTAGTGTCCCCACCCCTCTGCGTTGTCTCCCCTTCTTCGTGGCCAGCAGCTGAAGTAGCGTCCCCACCCTTCAGCATTGCTGGGGAGGCTGCCTCCTTAGCTTCTGATAAAAGATTCAGCCCAGAAGAGCAGGCCAACTCTCCTTACACATCCTGTCATGTTGTGCCTGCAGAGCTCTGATCAGCTCCTTCCATGTGATCCACTGTTGCTTTAGCCAGTTGCCCAACAAGATCCTGAGAGGGTCTATCCTCAAGTGAACCACAAGCTGGAGAACTTTGTGTTCTATGAGGACCTACCTCACCAGAAGTCTCATTTAACCTATCTGCAAGCCCGCAATGCTGAACCTATCTAAGTTCATTTTGTCTATGCTATTCGGTGGGCTGAGTGGTTCCTATGACCAGATCCTCCGACCAATCTGACGAAATTGATGCCCCGTCTTTACCCACTACTTACTACCGGCATTTGGTTTCCATGGATAAGTGATAGGTATATTATCACTGATCAAATCACCTGCTTCATCTAATCGCCGGTTAGACATCTTGTCCAGGAGCACTGTGTACTTTGCCACTTCGATACAAATTTTGGCATATCCAATTTTGTCTATGGCAGCTATTTGAGAGTGGTTTCCCAATTCCACTAGCCAGGTGGTTAAGCCCCTCCAACGTCTAATACTCCAATGGGAGACCATGGAATTGAACCCAAATCGGGATAACCACAACATAACTTCTATCCAAACCTATACTAGGTCTCCATTAAAAGGTTGATCACCTATATGCCATGGCCCAAGTTCAAAAATCTCAGTGACATTGTCTTGCGATGAGAACTTGAACAGAAACAACCTATCATCCATGAGCATGGATTTTTCAAAGCCTTTCTTACTCCACCTAGCCTTAGCCCAAGCATTGACAGTAGGAAAAGCCAGACGTTTGCTCCAAAAAAAACCAATTAAAGCATTAGACCATGCTTTTGCTCTAGCCCATAACAATTCAACCGGAGGGGAAATGACACCATCCTGAAGCACATGTGGGTGGTGATTAAGCATACCTCGATGGTGTTGGCCTGCAACTTTGTCACGCCAGGAGCTTCCACCTGAGGTTATCTATCCCGGGGCCGCAGCAGACGCCAAGACTTTGCCCAAAGAAGAGCTCCAATCTCCAGGGGGAGTCTCGGAGTTAGGAGCACCCAACAACGCCTTCTGCAGTGGGCCATCGCTGGGCACACGCGCCTCAGTCAGAGGAGCTTGCTTTGAACCAGAGGGAGACAGAGTCAGCGGAGGGAAAGGATCAGGAGAGGACATCGAGTCACCCATGGCGATGGGTGCTCGCCTGGGGTCCGAAGGGTGAGGAGGAAAAGACAGTAAAACTTGAAAGCTAAGGGCTGGAAGAAAGGGGGTGGGCGTAAGCAGGGAGGGGATAGGAATAAAATCCAAAAAGGGTGGGAAAATGAAAGAAGAGAGAAGGCAGAGCTTTTGAAAGAAGAGAGAAGGTTTACGCTGCATGTTCTTTCTACATTGTGATAATCGAGCTATGAGAGAATTAAACTTATAGAGATTGATTGCCCTCTAGTAAGAGAATAAATTTATAAATTAAGGTTTTGCTCAAACTTTGTCATCCCTTCCTCAAAAGAGTTAGATGAATGTATTTACTAAATCTTTAAGTGCTTAACAGGATCAAAATCTTATCTTTAAATTGAAACCATGAATTCTTTATAGGCACCATGTTAAGGGGGATTTGTGATTGTGGAATATAATTTTAGTGAGCAGTTTTTGGAATTGACTTTAGTTTCATTGTAACTGAAATAAGGAAAAACAATTAAGAAAAGGCAGTTAGTTGAGTAATTATTTATTTAAGTTTTCTTTTGGAAAAGAAAAGAATTTTATAAGTCCAAAAGCCTATAACCACTTAATTATTATTCTACTCTTGTTTCTCTTTATAAACCCCGCACTTATCGCAATGCTAGTGCTAATCCTCTTTAGTAAAAAGCAATGGAAGAAGAACTTCAGGACTTAAACAGTACTTATATATGGGATATGATTAACTTACCTCCAAATAAATCTACCATTGGGTACAAATAGATCTATAAAATCAAAACTAGAGCAGACGATTCTATTGATTGATAATAAAGCCAAGCTTGTAGTAAAATAATTCATACAAAATTATGGCATTACTTATGAAGAAATATTTGCTCATGTTGCTTGTCTCGCTTTATTGCATAGTGTTATAGTTATTGCTTCAGTTAATAATGGTAATTATGCTAGATGGATGTCAAAAATGTCTTTTTAAATGGAGATATCTCTAAAAAGGTATATGTGCAACCTTCGCCTAGCTATGACTGTCAACCCGATAAAGTATGTATTTTTGCAAGGCATTATATGATTTAAAGTAGGCTTTTAGGGCTTGGTTTACCAAGTTTAGCTCTACAATGTCTCAGTTTAGCTTTCAGTCTAGTCCTTATGATCATGCCTTATTCATTTGTAAGATTACCAAAGGATGAATTTTCTTCTCTATGTAGATGATTTGATCATTATAGTAGACAATTTACAAGGCATTCAAGATCTTAAGACCCTTCTTAAGCATTGGTTTAAGATGAAAGATCTGAGTTTTCTAAGTTACTTATTAGGCCTCAAATTCATTTCTGACTCCTCTAGGTATTATTTATCTTAAATCAAGTATACTATTAGACTTATCTCTTAAAACTCACTAATGAGAAAACTTGTTGAGACAAATGCTCATTTTACAGGTACTAATGGTACTCCTCTTTTTGATGTTACTCTCTATTTTCAACCAGTGGGAAGTCTTATCTATCTTATTTTCCCTTATCGTAATATATCATATTCTATTCATATTGTTTGTCAATTTATGTCTACTCCTCACATAACTCACTTTGTAACTGTCCTTCACATTCTTCGTTATATCAAGGGCACTTTGTTACATAGTCTCCATTTCTCAAGTGATTTTACTCTCAAATTAAAAACTTATTCTGATGTTAATTGGACTATAGAGCCCACAAATAGACATTCCACCATAAGCTACTAATTTTTACTCGAAACCTCCTTAATTTCCTAACACAGTAAAAAGAAAAATTTAGTTTTTCACTCGAGGACTAAAGCAAATTATTGAGCTCTCGTAGACACCAATTTTAAAACCCTATGGCTAAAATGGCTTCTCCAAGATATAGTCGTATCTCATTCTTTAGCTACTCTACTTTATTGTGATAATTGTAGTGCTATCCAAATAGTCAACAATGATGTGTTCCATAATTGCACCAAACATATTGAGAATGATTATCACTTTAAGCACCATCATGTCCTTCAAGGCACGATGAGTCACATTTCCATCACCTCCCAATATCAAATTACTGATATATTCACCTAAGCTTATACATCTTAATGATTTCATGATCTGGTTTCCAAGCTCTAATTGGTAAGTTCTCTACCAATATGAGCTTGGGGGATGTTAATGCATATATTATAGCCTTAATACTAACCAAACCTATAGCCTAAAATCTTGGCATTCATTGTAGCTCTAACATTTTTTTATCTTTCTTACAAAGTGCATACATATTAATAATAATAAAGAACTTGAAAACTTTATCTAAAGTGTTAAATTGCTTTTATCAATTAGCCAAAAGATGAAAGAGATTTAGAGAATTGTCTGTTAGATCCATACTAGATTCAACCATTTCACTTCACTGCCTTGATTCCTCAATAACTCTCTACAATATGAATTTGTATATAAGGAAGTTTTGTTTTATTAGATATATCCTCTTTATTTGGCTCAAGTTTGAAGTTAAATACATAATTATTTGAGTTGTTGCATTTTATCATTTAAAATCTTTAACAGTAACTTCCATCTAAAAATTATAAGTTACTCAACTTATATATAAATAAAGGAATTTGCATAAGTGATGTATTTGTGAATACTTTTTTTGTAATATGTTCCTAGCGAGAAGATCAAGGAAATCTTATTCAGTATGAACCCTTATAAATTCCCTAGCCTTGATGGCTTCTCTTCTTATTTCTTTAAAAGAAATTGGGATAATCAAAGAAGTCTGGTGGTTGAGGTAGTTCAGAAATTTTTTAGAAATGGTAAAATTTTTAGTAAGTTGAATAATACCTTCTTATGTTTAGTTCCAAAGGGCCTAAGTCCTTCTATTTTAAATGACCATAGCCTAATAGCTTGTTGTAATATTGTTTATAAGGTGATTGCTAGTAGTAAGCTTATCGAGATGTCTCGTAAGTAGCTATTGAAGCTTAATATGTCTTCCCCATAAATAAGCTAGAGGGAGAGATTGTTAAATTTCCAACCTTATTTTAATACTTCCAGTGATTTTTGATGCTTTTATAATTTATAGGAATGACAAACGAGTGAAAACAAGATGAATGACAATTAGATGAAGCTTTTATGGGCTGACACGACCATATAGGGTGATATACACCTGTGTCCTATAGTTACACGACTGTGTGTATCAACTATGTAAGTCTTTGAAATCATATGAAGAAGGAAGTCAAGATCAAAGCCATAAGCAGTCATTTGCATGCTCAGTTCATAACATGTTTGGCCATGTGTGATGACCATGTTGCTCTCTATAACTGTGTATATATACAATTGAGATGATGCTAGAAGAGACACGGTCACTTACACGATTGTATATATGAATGTGTACAGTGCAGAAAAATTATTTTATGATATAAAGAGAAAAAGTCGTAAGTTTTGTATAGGAATGAAGCCAAAACGTCCAAAAGTGAGGAAAAATAGAGAGAGCAAGTAGTATAGTATTCTAATCTTTTTAATTTTTTTTTAAAGGTTGGTTTGAGTATTTGTTGATTGCCGTATCAACTTTGGTTTCAATCCTAAAATTTGATGAGGCAACTTATAGTTATGAGGGTGAGATATTAAACTTTGTAAATCCTTTACTTGAGTTTAGTGATTTTACTTATCAGTTTGATTTGTGTTTTTTTTTCTCTATACTGGAGGATTTTTCACTTAAATCTCGTTGTTTGCTTCTTTGATATATTGCTTATTCTCATACTGATTTGCTGGTTAAACTTGAAGAATGTTTTGTTGTTAATTTTATGTTGATCTTTTAGAAAGTTGTGTTATTATATTATTCTTATCCTTTTTTATTGTTCAGGGTTGATTTGCGTGTTTATTGATTGACATATTATATTTTCAATCCTAAAACTTAACGAGACAACTTATAGTTGTGGAGCGAGATATTAAGCTTTATAAATTCTTATTTGGGTTTAGTGAATTTACTTGTCAATTTGACCTGTAGTTTTTTTTCTCTACACTAGAGGATTTTTCATATAAATCTCGATATTTGCTTCTTTATTAAGTTTCTTATTCTCATATTGATTTGCTGGTTAAACTTGAAGAGTATTTCATTGTTAATTTTTTGTTAATCTTTTAGAGAGTTGTGTCATTATAATATTTTCATCCTTTTTTATTATTTTCAGGATTGGTTTGAGTCTTTATTGATTGACATATCAACTTTTCAATCCAAAAACTTGATGAGGCAATTGTGGGGCAAGATATTAAACTTTATAAATTCTTATTTGAGTTTAGTGAATTTACTTATCAGTCTGACTTGTGGTTTTCTTCTATACTGGAGAATTTTTCATGTAAATCTCAATATTTGCTTTTTTATTAAGTTTTTTATTCTCCTACTAATTTGCTGGTTAAACTTGAAGAGTGTTTTGTTATTAATTTTTTGTTGATCTTTTAGAGAGTTGTATTATTATAGTACTCTCATCCTTTTTTGTTGTTTTCAGGATTGATTTGAGTGTAGGTTGAATGACTTACTAACTTTGGTTTAAATCCCAGAACTTGATGAGATAACTTGTAGTTGTGAGGTAAGATATTAAACTTTGCAAATCTTTATTTGAGTTTAGTGAATTTGCTTGTCGGTTTGACCTGTGATTTTTTCTTTATATTGGAGGATTTTTCATGTAAATTTTGGTATTTGTTTCTTTATTAAGTTTCTTATTCTCGTACTAATTTACTGGTTAAACTTGAAGAATGTTTTGATGTTAATTTTTTATTAATTTTTTAGAGAGTTGACTTATTGTCTCCCATCATTAACTACTTAAAATCAACTAGTCATCCTACTCATAAGATATTGCTTGATCATATGGACAAACCTGAAAATTATACTGGAATCTCGATTGTTGATCGGTGGTTAGTTTAAGGATAGGAAAAAAGAAAAAAAGGACCATGTAAGCTTGAATTTGCAGCCATGAAATCTAGGGTTCGCCGCATTATGAACTGTGATTTCTGAACAACGTAATTTGCAAATTAATTAAGTGATTACATACACTTCAATTTTTTCGACGAAAAGCAAACAAGAACTAAACTTTTCGCATTTTACATTCTTAGTTATTCCTGTTGACTAATATACTGAACTCTTAGCCATTAAGAGGATAAAACGAATGTACATTTCTGCATGCTTGATTACCTTGTGAAGCTGATGAATGCATCCAGTTGATGCTAAAGTTGCTGGAAAATAGATTAAATGGGATAAGATTTGTGAAGAAATAACGGATATAAAAATGGCTACTCTTACCCACATGTAAATTGGTACATGCAATTGATAACAAAGTTAAATTTTGAATTTTAAATTATCTTTATAGAGAAAATTTTTATTTCGTTTTAAGAATTGGTTCAAAATAAACTGAACCTGCGGTAACACCTTCTCGTTAAAAAAAAAGAAAAGAAAAGAAAAGGGATGGTGCCTATCAGAATTCGAACTCAGAGGCGTTAGCGAACCGACAAGGGAACTGTAACAAACTAACAGGAGAGGTTAAATGGGCAATCCTAGCCCTAGAGAATGAGAGAGAAGGACCTCACTTTTGGTCCAGACGAATGATCTGATCTTTGGTCCACCGAGAATGGCAGCCCAGGAAGACCATAAGCTTCCAGGGATGACTTGAAATCCAAATTCCAAATGTTTTTAACATGACCCAATCTGAATTTTAATTTTCTTTATCTGTTGAATTTAGACATGCATTGCGGGTGTGAGATTTTGTGCTTTTCCAATTTGCATTTACTAAAATGTAATGTACGCACACTTCTTGGCCCCTATACCTAACATTCTTCCTGTGTATCATAATGGACCAGAGAAGACCTAGTGTTTGATATGAACATCATACACAACCAACTATTTTAGGTAAAAAACATCATATCCATTTATCCATTTGTTCAAACTTTGTCAACTACTTCACAACTAACCAATTAGAGGACACACGCACCTCCCCCACCCCCAGAGATTCTGGGTTCTTTTTTGTTTCTTCTTGACAACCAAAAAGGCCCCCCTTCAACTTTTGTTGTCTTTGTTGATAATTGTTATAATGAGAAAAAGAAAAAGCAAGAAACGAAAATCACATCTGACGATAAAAACACTAAGTATATGCAATTAATAGGTGTTAAGTGTGTTACTAATGGTTTTAGAACAAGTTTATTAAATGTAATGATATTTTAATTTAGACATTAAATAAAGCATATGCAACTCCTTAGAAAAAGAAACTATCAATTCCCTTAATACTTTTCTGCAAAATTCCATTTCAACACATTCATATCATGTTGCATATTTACAAAAGTCTCGTTTAGTTGGAATTTGTCTCCTTTAACTTATTCATCAAACATATTCTTATGAGTAACACAAAAATATTCATATTATGGATGTAGATATACATTTGTGTGCGTGTGTACGTTGGAAGAAGTTGTGAATATTGCCCTCTTCCAAATAATACAAAATTAACGAATCCTAATGTGGGCTGACTTGCATATAGATTAGTGAATCATCCTTGACCTATCAAACAACAGGCGGCCTACCATTCAGATTAGGACCAGTTGCCACTCTCTCGCTGCCCGTCAAACCGTCAAACTAAATTAGTTGGGAGCTGCTTTCATTTCCTGTCCAATAAAAATATGCAAACTTCCCTTCAATTCCTCACTCCAGCCTTATTCTCACAAACGTCTCCCTCTTTAATATATTCTCCTTCCAATATCGCAAAGCATAGACCACCACCAACCGCTTTCTTAGTCTGCTCTTTTTGTAACATTTTGACACCAGATTTTGGTACATCCCCAAAATCTATAGCCATTCTGTCTTCTCAGGAGGCATAAACTATAAATTCAAGCAAAAGGCATTAGTGGAGTCACTGGCACTGGCGTTGTCCAGGAATACTTCTTTGGTTTGCATATGTGGGAGTGAAGAAGAAATTATCAGCTTCGATGGTTGATTATTAGCTAGGTCTTTGCAGATATGTAAGATAAATCTCTTACATCTCATCACATTCACAATTTCTTGGAAAGGTTATATATACAAGTCTTAAAATTGGAGAGTGTTTCCATTTTTCTTTTTCCAGATGAAGTTTTCGAGCTTTGCGTGAGGCAAAAGAGATCAAAGATAAGATTGACTTAGCATAAGCCATGCGTTTCGCAGTAGATAGACTGAAGCAAGCAGCCAGTAACTCAACCACCGGAAATTATTCTATTGTGATTAATCACCTTCTTCCAGTAAGTTTGAAACCTTTTGTTCTCAGGATGCAATTATTACAAAAAGATTGATTATTGATAGTATTAGTAGGATGATCTTCATTTCCCTGAATTGTTGCACAGAATGATGTGGTTAACTGGAATTCGTTTCTTGGTCTTTTGGTCCATTTGGTAGCTTATGTCGCAATCTTAGGTAGGTACTTGACTCCTCATGTGCTTGTTTCCTAAATATCTTGCCCTTTATTTGCGAAAGTTATACGTGATTCATTTTGAACGATCTCTTTCGACAGCTTAATTTTTCAGATCAAATCAATGCTAAAAGATACAAAGCCTTTACGATCATTACGAGTTCAAATATGAATATGAATACTTAATTCTAACGACATATTTATATCATAATATAGTAAAAAGAAGGTTAAGCAAGCTAATATGGCAATGTTTCAATTGTGCAGTTGTTATGATGTTTATCGTTTTCGTGATTATGAAATTCCTGGCGAATTTTGAAGATCAAAGGACTTCGTTAGAGATTACGGGAAATGACACTGACCGATTACTTCCAACAAAGGCAAGGACAATCACGTATGGAACCTGTGGCAACGATTTGGAATCAGGAAAATGCAGTAGTTGTAGCGGTAGCAGTAGCAGTAGAAGCGGTAGTTTTTCAAGCGAATTATATGATGCTAAGTTGTGCATAATTTGCTTCGATGAAGAGAGGAATTGTTTCTTTGTTCCTTGTGGTCACAGTGCTACTTGCTATTTCTGCGCCCAAAGGTGTGCATTCATTCATAGAGCTAGTGAAAAAACTTAACATGTTGGAAGGCAAAAGTGCTTGACAAAACAAATGTTTTTGCAGGATTTTTTATGGGGAAAACAAGGTGTGCCCGGTCTGCCGGAGATTCATTCGCAGAGTTAGAAAACTCTTTGCCTGATAGTAGGGTCAACAACTTCGGGTTATTTTGACAGGTTGTTTTCCAAGTTTTATACTCTTCTACTATTTCGTTGGTGTAACCAAAATTTTGGAAATTCAATTAGAAAGATAAAGAGATGGTTAAGACTTGTGCCTGAGCTTTATTTGGAAATAATGTGCTGATATACTAACACCATATGATCCAGTAAGCCTTGTGTTTGATTCTCTATTTCCTGTAAAGAATAACGCTATATATGGAAGAAAAGAAATGTCCACTTCACCATTGATTGGTCCTAATTAGAAAGGGCGTGACTTGCAAGGAAGACAAGTGTTTTGTGCCTGAAATTTATAATTAATATTTAAGTATGTCATTATTATTTAATAGTCAGATATTATTATCAATCATTACCGTCAACTAGAGAATCATTATACGTCAAACCTTGCACAAAGCTATTCTGACATCACATTAAACAGAATATTGTTGTCATCCTGTTTTCTAAATGCATAATCTAATTCAAGGAAAAACCACAACTAATAGTAAACGAGGTAATATGGCAAGTCGTTTTCACTGCGAAGAATCTAACAGATATAGTTCCACTTCTTGATCGAAGGCATAGACCCACCTCACAACAGAAGATGATCGAAGAGTCTTTATCATTTTTTAGGGGACCACACAAGGCTAGGAAATTTCCAGGGACTTCCTCTCCTTTCTTCAGGAGAGCATTCATTGTTGGGCTTCTAAAAGATAAAGCTCATAAGTTATTCCAGACCACTCATATAATAAAGATAAGTCAAAGATAACCAAAAACTGATTTTAACGTGACCTCTGGAGCGTTCTACAAGGCTTGATCATTGCTTACCAGTTGAAAAATCCGTTGGTCCAATTACATTCTGACTGCAAAACAGTCGTCAACCTCCTTAATAACGATGGTGACAACGTCTGGGGTAACATCATCCTCCGATAAATCAGACTACTCTTGGATTAGAATTGGCAAGTTGACATCTGCTATGTCTATCGGGAATCCAACATCTTGGCCGACTAACTAGCCAAACTGGTTTTGCTCTACCGTTAGGCCTCCATGTACTTCATACCCCTCCCGGACATGTTGAGGGGTGGTTACCACCAGTGGAACCCCCACACTAAGCAATGTTTTGCTTCTTCAGCATGTAAAAAAAAATGATTTTAACGTGAAAATTCATTAATATATAGGTAAAAACGACATAATAAATTGCCAATGAAATTTACTAATCAAATAGCATGATACAAATATAAGGTTTCGAGCTCTTACACTCAAAAACACCTTATGAAACAACTATAATTAATCCAGCTCTTTTAGTTTTCTCTAAAGCTTTCCCATAAAACTTCTAAAATTGAGAGCAAATTGACATATATATAGCAATACTACTCCCAACTAATCTTAGATATAAAACTTTAATAAAATTATAGCTGATGAATAATATTTGGACGCTAAAACTCTTCTATCATCACATATTTATGTTCCTTACAATTTCTATTTCTTAAACTTATCTTTAAATTACAAAATGATAGGATTTTATGTCACATATGGTTACCCATATGGTAATGTACAGTGATCGTGTCTGAACTTTAAACTTCAAAACTCGATGCCATAGAGATACACAGTCACAGCAACTTATATGTACACAACTATGTCTACCACTTACACGATTGTGTTTGATCTTGAAGTTATTTCCTTTAAACTTCCATATAATTACAAAAGTTTACACAATCATGCACACGGTTGTGCCTACCATTGACACGGGTGTCTACTTCAATAATAGCTTTAACTCATCAGTTTTTGCCTCAAATTTGCTCAAACTTCATTCCTTTCGATCCATAGAGACAACTAATACTATTGGAGTCCAGATTTGGTGGTATTAAACATATGAAAGTCTAGAAAATGGGGCTATACTTACAATAATCTCCCTTTCTAACCTACTTTAGAGGAGAAATCTATCACCTTATTAATCACTTGAAAGTCATTCCAGCAAGATTACTACAAAGATCAAGTTCACTCTCAATAACTACCTTCGTTAACATACTGGCATCATTCTTATCTATGTAAATCTTTTTCAACTTCATCAATTCTTCCTCAACCATAACCAATGATATCTCACATCAATATACTTAGTGCGGGAATGATACATAGAATTTTTGCTTAAATCCATAGCACTTTGACTATCATAGAAAACCATATACTCATCTTATTTTACATTCAATTCTTAGAGAAATCATTTTAACTAAAGCATCTCCTTTCCAGCTTTCACGACTGCAACATATTATACCTAAATAGTAGGCAAAGCTATACACTTTTGCAAAATAGATTGCCAAGAAATCGCTCCCCCCATAAATTTGAACAGAGAACCTAAGATCAACTTTTTGTTATCGAGATCACTAGACATATCGCACATGTGTATCCTTCTAGAATTGGCTCACTACTTCCAGAACACAAGCATAATATGGAAATGACCCTCAAATATTTGAAGATTCACTTTATTACTTCCTAATGTACCTTTCCCAATAAAAGTCTACTTATCAATCCAACAACATGTGTAATGTCTGGCCTAGTACAAACCATAAAATAGATTAATGAACCAACAACAAAGGAGTACAGAATAGAGGGTGGACACTCTTTCTCGTTTTCGGTGGTAGGATAAGCTCTTGTGCTTAACTTGAAATGAGCTGCTAATGGTGTACTCACTGGTTTCGTATGTTTAGGGATGACAATGGGGTAGGCTAGGCCAGAGGTTGACCAGATCGTGGCCCGGCCCGACCATAGGCTGGCCAACCCATAGATGATCCCTAGCTTGATGAGCCACAAGCGAGTCGGGCGGAGACATCTTTTTTTAAAATAAAAAATAAAAAATGACTAGGTTGAAGTCGGGTTGAGCTGGGCCATATTTGTCATCTCTACATATGCTTCATATTGAATCTCTCGAGCACCCATTCAATAAATTTCTCTTATGACAATCACAACTTTCTAGCTTCTTGTCATAAATGATCTTTATGTCATTTTGTTTTGCATGACCCAAATCTTTTATGTCAAAGGACTTAGACAAGTCCTCCTTTAACCTACAAATTATGCAATATCTTGTCTAACTATCAACATATCATCTACTTACAAGAGAAGGATGATGAAGTTACAATCGGAGAAAATTTTGAAATACACATATGGATTAGTTATCATCTGCTTATACCCATTTCTCGTCATAAACAAATCAAAATTTTTGTACTACTACCTTAGTACTTGTTTGAGTTCATAAAGACTCTTCTTTAATTTTCACATTAATTCTTCTTTCCATTTGACTTTGAACCCTTTTGATTGCTCCATATACATCTCCCAATCCAAATCGCTATATAAGAAAGCAATCTTCACATGAAGTTGCTTGAATTCAAGATCCAAACTAGTAACTACTCCTAATACCATGCATATTAACGCCATCCTGAGTACTGGTGAGAAAATCTTATTGAAATTGATACCCTTCTTTTGATTGTAACCATTCATTGCTAGTCTCGCCTTATGCTTCATTAGCTTGTTGCCATCTTTCTTGATGTTAAACACCCATCTATTCTTCAAAGCTTTCTTGATTTTGGGAAGCTTCACTAACTTGTATGTTTTATTCTTCTTTAATGAGTCCATCTCCTCATATATTTCCTTGAACTAAGAGTCTTTGTCTTCAAGGGATTGCACCTATTGGAAGTTCTCTGGCTCCCCTTCAGTAATGACTAGGAGATATTCTGAACTAGGATATCTTACGAAAGGTCTCTTAACTTTAGATGACCTTCAAAGTTGGACATCTTTCAATGCTTGAGCATATTTTCACTCTTGCTCATAATGCTCATAATCCTTTCATATATCATCTACAAAATATGTCTCATGTAACTCATCATCATCAAATTACCCCTGATCATTATCGTCCTATGGTAGCCCATGTTTGCCTTCTTCACTCGTAGGCTAATCCACAAAACTAGGAATATGGGTAGAATACACAATACCGAACGATAAACTACTGAAAGCAATATTGTCTTCTTCGAAGTGATTTACACCCATCTTATGCTCATAGAAGATTATAAACATGCTTTTAATAACCTTTTACTTTTTTAGGTTGTAAAGTTTGTACCCAAACTCCTTGTCCCCATATCTAATAAATATGAAAGGACTAGTCTTAGAATCCAACTTTGATCTCTGCTCTTTTGGCATATGCTTAAAGACTTTATATCCGAACACCCTCGAGTGTGTATAGGTTGAATCCTCCCCTTTCTATACTCTACAAGGAATGTCAATTTCCAAAGGGATTGAAGGAATTTCTTCGATCACATATATTGTGATTTTGATTGACTCACCCCTAAGATGACTTTAGTAGTTTCAACATTCAAACCGTACATCAAACCTTCTCCACAATGGTTCTATTCATCCTCTTAGTAACACTATTATGTTGTGGGGTACCAGGTTTTGTCTTTTCATGTCTTATGTTATATCTTATATTAATTCTACAAATTCATTAAAGGTATACTCTAATCCATTATCAACTGGAAGACATTTCAACTTCTCTCCATCTCCCTTTATACAATGGCATGAAATTTCTTAAAGGTCTTATACACTTGGGTTTTTATTTTCAGCATAAGACCCAAGACTTACATGTAACATTATTGATAAAAGTAACTAAACACTTATTATTTCTTAATGACTCCACCTTCATAGGACCATATAACCAGGAGTGCACCAGCTCTAACTTCGCCTTCCTTCTGGTAGACCTTTTTTGAAATAAGACTCGATATTGCTTTTTAGCCATGTAAAAATCATAGAGGTTGGGTGAAATCAACTTCTTCATAAGGGTAAGTGATTTTCCAGCCAATAACTTCATCCTTTTCTCGCTAACGTATCTTAATCTCTAATGCCATAAATCTGGTGAAGTGTTTTCTTGAACTATATGCAATTTTCTAACACACACCTTTAAGTGTGTCTTATATAAGGAGCAACATAACCCACCAGGAGCAACCGTGAATGCTTTTTTAGACAACTTCTACTTTCCATCTTTAAAAGTGTGTCGATATCCCTCTTGGTCAAGACCATTCACAAACAAAACATTGAGACTCAGGTATGAAATGTGCGAAACACCTCTTAAGGTAACATGTACCTAATGTTAGTCTAAACTTGAATATCACCTTTGGTGATGATTCTAGCAAAGCTTTAATTACTAATCTTCATATTTTTAAAATCACCACTCTTGTAGTTGGTGAAATATACCCACTTTAGAACACAATGGTATAACGCCAATATATCAACAAGCCACTCAGAATCTAAATGACTAATATGGAGACACTCATTGGTCATCCAAATCAATGATACTTCATCATCAGTACTTGATGATGTTGCTGAAGTGTTGTTGTTGTCTCCATCCTTTTGGTTATTTTGCTTCTTCTAGTCGCTTCCACTTGTAGTGTAACTTCTTTATGTGATCATGTTTAATGCAGTAGTGACACGTTATGTTCTCTTTGTCATCTCTCGACTTCGAGTTGTTCTGTAACTTGCCTTATCCTTTAGGACCTATACTCTTGCTTCTTCCTTTGTTCTCGACCATAAAAGCTTACACATTGTCAACACTAGTCTCGTTCTTCCTAATCTCTTTATTTAAATTACGCTCTTTGATCACAACCAAAGAAAGCAAACCATTTAAAGCGAAGTTACTAATAGTAACAACCAAAGTTTTCCAACTATCTGGAAAAGAACTCAATAGAAACAAAGCTGCTAATTCATCATTGAGGACAATCTTCATCGTAGTCAATTTATTGATGTTGTCCCAAAAATCATTAAGAGGCTCTGAAATTGATTTCCTAGTATTCAACTTCAAGTTTACAAGCCTTTTAATCAAAAAGGCCTTGATGTAAGCGGTCTTCCTCTTATAAAGACCCATTAACTTCTTCTATAGTTCAAAAGGATTCATCTCTTGAGATACTTGATTGAATATAATGATATCAATCCATTGTCTAATAATTCCCATAGTCTTACTCTTCATCTTCTCCCATTCTTTTTCTATCATCTTCTCTAATTTAGAAAAGGCATCGTTATTTATACTTTTGTTCACATCTTGGATCATAAAGATCCTTAAAATATAGGAGATCTTCCATTATAGGCCCCTATATTGAATAGTTAGTTGACGTCAACTTTATCATAGAGTTATTGTCATTCTTCATATCTATAACTCCAATACCATTTGTTAGGGCTCTAAGAAATAAAGCTCACAAGATATCTAAGATCATTCAATCAATAACAAACTACTTACACAACAAAGATGACTAAAAGATAATGAACACGAGATTTTAATGTAGAAAGCTCTTATATAAAGGTTACAACTACATATCAAGTTGGTAATAAAATTCACTAAATCAAATAGCAAGATAAAAAAGATAAAGGCTTCAAGCTCTCTCACTCAATAACACCTCAAAAGAAAACTATAGCTAATTTAGCTCTTTTAACTTTCCATAGAGCTCTCTTGAAAAACTTATAGGATTTAGTACATATATATATAAAACAATACTGCTCCCAACTAATCTTAGATATCAAACTTTAATAGAACTATAGTTGTTAAATTCTACGTTAACTTTAAAACTCTTTTATCATTATGTGTTTCTATCTCATTTTTCAAACTTATTGATAACATGTGATACTATAGACATCTCTTATCTATAACATGTAGATAGATCTTATCTGTAATATGTTTTCAATCTTTTATGTTCATATACTCTTTTATCTCATGTATCTACACTAGTCTATATAAAGGTTCTAAAAACCTCTATAAATAGTATCAAAAATACAATGCAATTATTCATTTATCATGGTATCAGAGCTCACATCGAGCATATGACTTTTTTTTCATACAACATAAATATACACACTTCAAACGGCAACCAACATCCAAACTTTTGAAGGTTAACAACGATTTGACAGAATTATCACAGCAGACACCCACAACACCAACATCCATACTCCAGAAGACAATCTATACTTCTTTAGAATTATCCTAGAAAGCATTCTTAATAAAATTCAATCTCACAATCAAATGGAAAACATCCATACACCAACATTACTATTTAATCAAATTACCAGTTTCCTCACAACACCATTGGATTCCACTAATTATTTTGTTTGGAAAAATAAAATTCAGGTTATTTTGATCACCTCTGACATTATTGGTTATGTAGCTGGAACCGTCTCCCCAACAGTTGCGGCCTCTGGCTCGGAATCTTCATCTCTAAAATTTTAGAAATGACACAAATACAATCACCTTGTCTACTACTGCTTCGTTAGATCTGTGACATCAACATCTTAGTCATTAGTGTCACTCTACGTTATCTAGTTTATCTTCTTTTTTACTAAAAAGTCATCATACTTAGTACACAAGGTTCCCTGTTTTACGAGGGTCTGGGGAGGGTTATGATGTATACAATCTTTCCTTTTTATTTTTACCAACTAAATCAAATGTTATTAATTCATGTACTTCTTATCTTAAAGGAAAAAAAATGTGCTTCTTTCATTTCCAGTATCCTTTCGTCTCTCTATAAAAAACTTACAACTCATTCAGTGTGATATTTGGGAACCTTCCTCATTTCTTTCTTTATCTGGGTATTGATACTTTATTGTCTTTATTTATGACTTTAGTCATTTTACTTGAATTTTTCCCTTGGTTCAAAGGTCACACGCACTTCTCTGTTTTCAAACTTCCAAAATAGAACTGAAAACCTTTTCTCCACCATTATTAAAACTTTTCAATGCGATGGAGCTCCATAACTCATCATTGGCATCTTCGCCTAATTTCTTGTGACCCATAGCATCACTTATCATATCTCTTATCATTATACTCCTCAACAAAATGGCCTTATAGAATGTAAAATTCGTCATATCACTGAAACAGAACTTACCTCCTTTTATATGCCTTCTAAATATTTTTAGTTTGAAGCATTCTCCACTACTACTTACCTCATCAACCTTTTACCCATAACAGTTCTTACTTACCAGTCTCCTCATAAAGCACTTTTTCGCACAAACCTAATATCTCTCATCTTCGAGTCTTCATATGCATATGCTTTCCCTTTTTAGGCTCCTCCTCGCTTGATAAACTCACCCCTAAATCTACTCCCTATGCCTTTCTATAATACTGCTCCAATTACAAATGCTATCATTGTGTTAATCCTAAAACCTCTAAAATTTATATCTCTCATCATGTGCACTTTCTTAAACATGATTTTTACTATTCCACCTTCTCATCTAATCATTCTTCCTCCCCTTCTCCTCGTTTTATTCTCTCCTTACCTTTACCTTTTACCCATTCTCTTCCTCCACCTACTTCTCCATCTTCACCTACTCCTCCACCAACATCCTCTCATCTTATGTTTACTCGCACATATGATCAAACCCATATTCATTGCTCCAGCATTGATTACATCAGCTATTCCACACTTTTTACCACTTTTAATCCCACATATTTCACTCAAGCTAACAAATTTCCACACTGACGTCAAGCCATGCTTGATGAGTTCACTACTCTCCATTGTAATCATGCTTGGACTCTCATTCCTTCTACGCTAAATGCCAACATTGTTGGTTATAAATGGGTCTTTCTTTCTAAGGAAAATTCTGATGGCTCTATTCAGTGTCATAAAGCTTGACTAGTAGTTAAAGTTTATCATTAGACTTTTGGAATTGACTACATCGATCCCTTTAATCCTGTTGTCAAATCGATCATCATTAGCATTGTTCTCACTCTTGCTTGATATCATAATTGACCTATTTGTCAATTTGATGTCAATGATGCTTCCTTTTATGGTCATCTCTAAGAACAATTTTTTATGTCTTAATCTCTTGGGTTCACAGATCCCCATTATCTCCATCATGTATGTCATCTTTATAAAGCTCTGTATGAATTGAAATAAGCTCCTTGAGCCTAGTTTTATAAGTTAAGTAAAAAACTTCTTGATCTTGTCTTTATCTCATCTAAATCAGATACTTCCCTGTTTATTCGTACGACCTTTAGTCACACAACCTTTGTCTTATTTTATGTAGATGATATCTTGTTTATAGTTTCTTCACCATAGTCCATTGCAACTTTTATTACTGTTAATTCCCTATAATATCTTTGCATCATTTGTCCCGATCTAATTTATTGTCAACAAAGTCTCTAAGTTCTTACATTGTCTTACCAATGTCCATTAGACTATAGTCAAACGGATTCTTCACTATCTTTGATATACATCTTCTTATGGCATTCACTTCACTAAATCATCTTCTCTTAATCTCCATGCTTATTATGATGTTGATTGGGCTTTCTATAATGATAATAATCATTCTACATCTGGCTACTACACCTTTCTAGAATCCATTATCATCTTTTGGAGTGCTAAGAAACAACCGATAGTTACTATATCCAATACTAGAGAAGAATATCATAGTATTGCTTTTACAGCTGCAGAACTTTGTTGGATCACTTCACTTCTTTGGGAAATTGGTTTGTCTCACATCAAGCCTACTCTTTAGTGTGATAACCTTGGTGTTACTTTTCTTACTTCTGATCTAGTGTCTCATGCTTGCACAAGGTATATTATGATTAACGTTCACTTTGTTCGAGATCTGGTAGCAAACAAATGCCTTTACATCCAACATATCACATCTACTGACTAGATTGCTGATGTATTGACGAAAGATCTCTCTTTGACCATATTCCAACATTTTTAGACAAAATCATGATTACTCGTGCTCGTGAGTCTAAGGGGTCTAACACGTGATTTTAACTACCTTATTTTTTGATAACAATTATTGTTATAGATAGCTCTTCTTTGTAATATGTTTTCAATCTTTTCTATTCATATCCTCTCTTATCACATATATCTATACTAGTCTATAAAGGTTCTAAAACCTATATACATAGTATCCGAAACACAATACTGATAGTTGAGCATTAGTGTGTGTTTTTTCTAAGTATTTGGTATGTGTTTCTTGTATGATAGGTTAGTATTATTGTGTTTTAGGACTTGTTTTGTGTGTTTTTGTTTAGTTTGATCTTCATGATTGTTCTTTTATGTTTGATATTAGTTTAGGGTAGGAATTGATCATGTTGGTGTAAGAATGGAGGGTCGACACCTTTGTGATTGAGCTAAAGACCAAGAGAAGAGAAGAGAAGTGGAGCTACTGAAAAACAAAAACCTACAATCGTAGAAAATGTTATGTTTTCCACAATCGTGGGAAATCTATAGGGAAAGTTTATGTTAAGTTAACCCACAATCTTGGGAAGCACAACACGATCATGGGAACTGGAAGTCAAAGAGACACGCGAGTTTCATGTATTTTTTGAGGTTTTCGTGACTTTATAAGACATAGAATCCTGTGACCCGCCAGCTTCCTAGAGCTAAAAGACAGATTGACAGTCTAGAGATAGGGGGAGATTCAAGGTTTCATTCTCGATTGGGTAAAGAGTATCCCGTCATCCAAATTTTCTAGATTGGGAAAAAAAGAGGAGGAGCTGCCCCGTCCAGTCTTATTTCAATTTTTATCATGGATTATTTAATTGTTTGGGATATTATGGATATTATGAATGGCTAAAACAATTTTTAGGATTTGTTGTTGAACTATTTATGAACCTTTGGTTATTAATTTAATAATATACATGTTTATGTTATTTATTGTGCTTAAACCTTACAATAAATCGAGAGAGTGAGCTTAGTAATCTGTGTTAATTGTACAACGAGATTCGACAATTAATAGACCTATAAATAATAGGTTATTGATTTATTAGAATAAATTTCAATAGATCAATACACTGCCTATATGATAGCTCCATATCTAGTTGAATGTTTAGGAAAGGCTTTGCACATCAAGATATCTCAAAGTTAATTCTAATTTATTTAACTAGTGACATTTAGTTACACCTTGAGAGAGGGTAGCGAGATTTTAAGAAATCTTGGGCTAAGCAGAAATTGAATCAATTAATCAGAGGGGAGCAAATAGGGATAATGACAAGTCCTAATGTTTAATCTTGATTTTCTCCAAGTCTTAGTTTACAATTTTGTTTTAAGTTTCATTGTTCCCTATTACTTTTAGTTTGTATTAGTTTTACTTATCTTTTTAAATTCGATTGAAATGATTTCTTAAACAAAGAACAACCTAAATTAAGTGGTACTTAAGCACAATCCTCGTGGGATCGATATCCACTTTCAACTACAAGTACGACCCGTATACTTGCGATTTTGAGCATAAGACTAGTATTGTGTTTGCCATTCAACAAACATGATTATTCATTCATCACTTATCTTTGAATCTTAAAAGGATATGCCACACACAGTTACCCATACTACCGTGTATAGTGGCTATGTCCAACCTTTAAGCTTTAAAACTTGATGTTGCAAAAATACATGATAACAATGACTTATATGATTGTTTCTAATCTCGATGCTTCATCTTTCACAGTTACGAAGCTTACACGATCATACACATGGGTGTGCCTACCATTGGCATAAGTATATGTCTTCCAGACACAGGCGTGCACCACAATTGCTATAAACTTTCTAATAAAAACGAAAACAAAAACAATAAAAAATGAAATAGCAAATCAACATCTGAGATTTGGTGACCAGTTTGGCACACCTTGCCTGCGTTTGTGGGGCCTTCACTCAGCTTAATTACTTTCATTTGTGATATAACAATAATTAATCAAGGCATTACATAGTCAACTCACTCAACCCTTAACATTATCTCTCGTCCTCACTACCTATGAAAGTAAATCACACCCAATAGTATAACTGCCTCGTATTAACCTCAATAGATATTTTTTCTCAACAACTTTTAACAATAAAGATAATAAACGGATAACTCAATTGATTAAAATAATAAATAACATAGATAAATACATTTGAGATAAGAAAAACAACCTCCCTAATTAATTTAGCTCCTTCAATGAAAAATTGGAAAGTTGTTCACCAAGAGTACTCGTATTCATCTGCTGGAAATTTTATGCACACCACCATCCATATTGGATATCACAACCTGAGTTCTATGTGCCATTACTTAGGTGATAAGTACTTCAATCGATCATCCATCCACATAAAACTAAGTGAAGGGCTTTTTTTAACGCTTATTCATTTAGATAATGACTCCATTGGCGGAGGATTCATTTTATATGAGTAGATATAGCCAGCCCCACCTGATGCAAGTAATGTTACCTTGGATATGAATCTAAAAACCTCTTACGTTTCAGAATTCAAAGTGTCCACTTCAAGATAAACTAGCTGAATCATCCAAAAGATCAACAGAAAGACTACAACTGCACACCAATCCAATCGACAATAATAGACCAAAGAACTCACGATAGAAAACCCATCCAACACAGGTCACGTGATTCACCAAGAAGATTTCACTAGATAGAGTTCTATCTACATACAATCAGCTACCAAATATTATCCAAGATCGCTTGAAGATATCAGCCTCCAAGTCATACAAAACTCCTTTTCAAAAACGACAGTATTCAGTCCAATAAACATGAAACCCAGCCACAATCCAGCTGCAATCAACCAAACAAATCTCTAAAAAATATGTTATCCCATCTTGATTAGAATTTAAAACTAATCAACATTATCTTGAAAGCCTAAACTTAAATAATAAGATATATAACATACATCTTAACGGTAGGAAAATGAAATATGAAAATTCTCGAAGGATGTAGTTTTCCACAAACTATGAATTAGGCGTAACAATTATAAGCTTTTCTGACCAATATGAAAAACAAAACAAAATCAAAACACAAAATAAACAAATCAACACTTGAGATTTGGTAATGCAATTTGGCATACTTTGCTTACGTCTACGGGGCCCTTACCTAACTTAATTACTTTCACCTGTAATACAACAATAGTTTTACTCAAGGCATTACAAAGCCGACTCACCCAACCCTTGACACTATCTCTCTTTCTCACTACTCGTGAAAGTAAATCACACCCAATAGTACGTCCGCCTTGTACTAACCTCAACAAAGGATTTTCTTAACAATATTTGATAATAAATGATGAAAATAAAAAACTCAAGTGATTAAAATAATAACAAACATAAACAAAGACATTTGAGAAAGAAAACAAATTCCCTAACAATATAGCTTCGTCAATGAAAGAATGAGAAGTTATCCATAAAAAAAATCTGCTATGAAGCTTCAATATCATCACTAGAACATCCCATGCAAAACAGTTAAAAAGTCACCAACGAAATAAACATCTTTCTAGCTAAAATGTTACAAACTATGAAGCCGCAAAGATACTAAATCTATTGGAAGTTTTTCACACAAAAACCACTATTGTTGATAGCCCAAAAATTCCCTTATAATAGATAGAAAACACAAGTCCTCAATTTGGAAAATTCACCAACAGAATAAACGTTGCAAACAACATAGCTGCAAAATCCACAATGCCTGCTGGAATACGCACACCATCACCACTATCGACAGCCACTAGAAACACACACAATCAACTCCTATTTAGCCCAATAAAAAACAATTAAACGTTCAAGAATATCAGCTACTGAAAAACATTTGGAGTTTTCGTACACCATAAATCATAAAAGACAGGCATAAAATTAACACACCATGAAAATGATTAACAGTCACCAAAGATTCACGCAAATACAGGATAAACCAATTGCCAAATTCAATACATTCGATAACTAATATAGACCTTAATTGTTGTTAAAAATTTTAAGAATACGTAGTTGCTGAAATCACACACAATTAATAAAAGTACAGCCCTCCATAATCACGTAATCCTTGACAGAACGATCAGCAACACATTAGGATAATATCCCTATAAAATCAACTACCAAATATCATCCAAGACAATTATAAAATCTCCAGCTACCAAGTCACCATATGCCCATCGTTCCTCCACACAAAATTGACACTATTTTAGCACACATATCACATAAATGATAGCCAAAGAGAGCTAAAAATATTCAAAACAAATCTCTAAAGATATTACTACCTTAGATAGCCATTATCCCCAAAATAGGCTATATATTAAATCCCATCTTTATTAGAATTTTTAAACCTAATCAACCTTATTTTGAAAGAGTCCCACATAAATCCAACTAAGTTCAATTTCAAATAATGCCCAACATTACAAAATAAGATATCATAATATATATCTTAACAATCTCCCCCTTTTTAGCATTACTTATCACATATCAAAACTCCCTTTAAAGAAGATAATTAGACTCATAATATCAAGTTCACAAAACACGTAGGAACTCCTCCTTAGTCAAACTTCAAGTTCCAAAGAACATCCATTAAGCTCATATAAGCAAAGTATCCAAATAAACACATATCCAAAGTTAAAAAAGCAGCCAAGTTCTTTAAGTAAATATAACACCTACATCAGCCAAGTTCTTTAAGTAAATATAACACCTACATCCATTACATGATCCATTCTCCCCTTGGGACAAAAAGATGCCAAAAAGCAAGACTAGTAATCACGGAGATACCTTGAAATCTTCCCCTGAATTGAACAATCATATCAAATGAAAATAAACAATCTTATATCTCCCCCTTGAGATAAAACAATGACAAAATGAAGAATGCCTTCAATGTATTCAATCTTGGTGAATAAAGAAGCATAAAAATTAGCATTAGGTGAAGCGGAAGAATTATAAACATGCCAAGATAACAATTTATCATTATCCAAAACACTAGCTAATATATCATTACTTACATCAAAATCATCCACACACGACTGACTAAATTCAAAAACCTCAAAGATGCATTCATCAAAGCATAATCAAACTTAATCAATCTCCCCCTCTATAAACCATATGAACGTATACTACCCAAATTTATACATCCCACGATATAGAAAGAAATCAAGATAAAACTAGAGAGATTGAAATCATAAAAAACTCGAATCTTCCTAAAGGTCTCCATTCAAACATCAACATTATCTCGACATAATTCTGTAAATCAAAATCCAAAAATAGAACTCTCAAATAATCAAGCAGAGTCTCATTCTCACATTAAATATACTATTTAACAAGGAAGGAAAAGCTAAAACACTAACCAACATACCATTTCTTACATCAAAACCATCCACATACGACTGATTAAATTTAAAAACCTAAAAAATGCATTCATCGAATCATAATCAAACTTAATCAATCTTCTCCTCCATAAACCATATGAACGTATATTGTCCAAATTCATACAACCTATGATATAGAGAGAAATCAAGATAAAACTAGAGAGACCGAAATTATAGAAAACTCAAATCTTCCTAAAGATCTCCAACCAAACATCAACATTTTCTCGACATACCTCCATAAATCAAAATCTAAAAATAGAACTCTCAAATCATCAAGTAGAGCCTCATTCTCACATCAAATATACTATTTAATAAGGAAAGAAAAGCCAAACACATACCAATCAACTAAATCTTAGAAAACTTATAAATCAAAAACTCAAAAAGTTTAGATGTTAATTCCTTTTAGCCCCCTTTTTTTTAAAACAATATCAAAATGTACTTCAAAAATGTAAAGCATACAGTCTCTGTGCCTTTTGAAGATATTTAAACCTAGCCTTATTCCTTGTCACATCATCTATGTCATCAGATGTCTAGTTGATTTCTTTTCCAGTAACAACTAACTATAGATCTGGACAGTTTCTAGTATTAACTCCCTTGTGTGTTTATTCTGATATGTGAGGCTGATTTTTTCTAACCTAAGTTTGCTTTGATAATGTTGGCTGCTGCTGAAGGTTCATTGAAGAGTGTATAGATTTTTAGTTTTGAGCCCTTTGAAGTATCATCTGTAACAAATTGTAACATTTTGGTCTTATGTGCCTGATAACCCCACAAAAGTGACATGTAGGTATAAATTTTCGTTTCTTCCTCGAAGTTTCTCCTTGGATGAATTTGGTTGCACAGTTTTTCTTATCATTTGACTTAGAACATTCACCTTTATAACCAATGCCTTGAAAATAATTTTACCAATTTTCAGAAACTTTTTTAACTTTTTGGTACCCCTATTTAACATTCTTATCCCTTTTTCTATACTGACCAGCTTTGAATTTGTTTCATTTAATCATTTATTGTATATAACAACTTCTTCTCTAGATTTTGAATGGTGTTCTTCATAGTGGAGTTTTCCTTCTTTAACTTCTCATTCTTTTTACATGTTTGGACTCATTTAGCATATATTAACTCATAAGCTTTGTAAATATCCTCCTTCTTATAATCTGAGTCAATGTCATCACTGTCATAATCTAAAATTGAACTTTAGGTTGATTCATCTGTATTTTTCCTTAAATTTTGGATTGATTTATCCACGGTTTCATTATCAGTTTCTTCCTTCTTCGTTGCTGTTAAGAAGCAACTGGACTTTTGCCATATAAAGCAACCAAAGCAATATCACTCACAAAGTCTTCTTCACTACTATACTCACTTTCGGATACATTCTCACTCCAATTTCTCATATAAGACTTCCCTTTTCTCTTATTCAAAGTATTAGCACGTTGCGCTTGCATATGTCTGAAGCCTTAACATTCATAACATTGAATTTGCTTCACTTTTCTTTTACCCTTTTAAGTTTTAGCTTATTGTTTAAAGTTGTTGTTCGATGAACTCCAACCATTCTGTCTAAACTTGGGTGTATCCTTCTTCACTTTCTTTAACCACTCGCTGAAATTTCTTATCAATGGCTCCATATTCTCATTCTCATCGGATTAATCTTCTAAGTCATTCATGACTTTACCAATCTCGGCTTGCAATGTCAATCCTTTGTTCTTCTCTCATTTATCCCTCATCAAATTTATCTCAAATTTGGTAAAAATCTCAATTACCTTATCCAAAGACAATTCATTATTATCGGCTTCTTCGATGGTTAAAATTTTTGATATAAATCTTAAAGGCAGTGATCTCAATGTCTTCTTAACAAGTTTCAAATTCAAATTCTTCTTTTTAAGTTAATGTGTTTGGTTTGCTAAATCATACAGTCTCTCATAGAAGTCTCCAATAGTTTCACTTTCATCCATCCTCAACTCTTCAAATCTCATAACCAACATTTGAAGTTTCAAATTTATCATAGATTTTGACCTCTCATGTATAGTTTAAAGAGTGTCTCACGCTTCTTTCGCTGATTAATAGGCTAATATCATAGTAAAGTGACCTTCATTAACTACACTGAAGATGACGTGCAGGGCTTGAGAATTTTTAAACGCTCTCTCTTCTTTAGCCCTTGTCTACTCATATACATCTTGAAACACTGCTTCTCCCTTTTCATCAGTCGTCACTAGATGTATCCAGCCATTTAAAATCAAGTTCTATGTTTTTGTTCCTAGTACCTGAATGAATACTCTCATTTGTAATTTTCATGTAGGATAATTTGAACCATCTAAAAATGGTGGCCTAACGATTGATGCCGCTTCTTTTATAGTCATAATTGCAAAATACGGATCTACACCGACTTGGCATCCTAAGTTTTGATTCAGTGACCTGCTCTAATATCAACTGAAAATTCTCAAAGGATGTAATTTTGCACAAATTGTGAATTAATCATAACAATTATAAACTTTCTGACTAATATTAAAAACAAAACAAAATCAAAACACAAAATAAATAAATCATCACTTTGAGATTTGGTAACGCAGTTTGACATATCTTGCCTACGTCTACGGGCCCTCACCCAACTTAATTACTTTCACCTATGATACAACAATAGTTTTACTCAATGTATTACAGAGTCGACTCACTCAGCCCTTGACATTATTCCTCGTACTCACTACCCATAAGAGTAAATCACACCTACTAGTACAATCGTCTCGTACTAACTTTAAAAGAGAATTTTCTCAACAGTATTTAATAATAAAGGATGAAAATAAAATAACTTAAGTGATTGAAATAATAACGAACATAAACAAAGACACTTGAAAAGAAAACAAATTCCCTAATAATGTAGCTTCGTCAACGAAAGAATGAGAAGTTGTTCATCAAAAGAATATGTTGTGAAGCTTCAATATCATCACTAGAACATCTCATGCACAATAGCTGAAAAGTCACCAACAAAACAAACATCTTTCCACTGAAAACGTTACAAACTATGAAGCTACAAAAATATCAAGACTGCTGGAAGTTTTTCACATAAAAAACCGCTATTGTTGACAGCCCAAAAATTCCCTCATAATAGACAAAAAAGCAAAGCTCCCCAATTTGGAAAAATCACCAATGAAATAAATGTTTCTTCATCTAAATGTTGCAAATAACGGAGATGTAAAATCTACGACGCCTAGTGGAATTTTATACACATCACCACCACTATCGACAGCCACCAGAAACACACACAATCAATTCCCAATCTACCCAACAAAAATCATCCAAACAATCAAGAATATCAACTATTGAAATCATGAAAACATTTAGAGTTTTCATACACCACAAATCATAAAAGACAGCCACAAATTAACACACCATAAAAATGATTAACAGCCACCAAAGATTCATGCAAATACAAATAAACCATCTCCCAAATTCAACACATTCAATAACCAATACAACCCTCAATTGTTGTTAAATTTTGAAGAACATGTAGCTGCTGAAAGCACATGCAACCAACAAACATACAACCCTCCATAATCACATAATCCTTGACAGAAATATCAGCAACACGTTAAGATAATATCCCTACAAAATCAACTATCAAATATCATCTAAGATAGCTCTAAAATCTCCAATTGTCAAGGCATTACAAGTCAACTCACCCAATCTTTGACACTATCCCTCGTCCTCACTACCTTGAGAGTAAATCACACATAATAATATGTTCGCCTCGTACTAACCTCAATAGAGAATTTTCTCAACAGTATTTGATAATAAAGGATGAAAATAAAATAACTCATATGATTGAAATAATAACGAAAATAAACAAAGATACTTGAAAAGAAAGCAACTTCCCAAATAATGTAGCTTCGTCAACGAAAGAATGAGAAGTTGTTCATCAAAAGAATCTGTTGTGAAGCTTTAATGTCATCACTGAAACATCCTACGCATAGTAGCTGAAAAGTCACCAACAAAACAAACGTCTTTCCGTCGAAAACATTGCAAACTATGAAGCTGCAAAATACCAAGACTGTTGGAAGTCTTTTACACAAAAACCATTATTGTTGACAGCCCAAAAATTCCCTCACAATAGACAAAAAACACAGCTCCCCAATTTGAAAAAATCACGACGACGCCAGCTTGAATTTTACGCACACCACCACCACTATCAATGGCCACCAGAAACACACAAGATCAATTCCTAATAAAAATCATCCAAACAATCAAGAATATTAACTATTGAAATCACGAAAACCTTTGGAGATTCCATACACCACAAATCATAAAAGACAGCCACAAATTAACACACCATAAAAATGATTAACAGCCATCAAAGATTCACGCAAAATACAAGATAAATCTGTTGCCAAATTCAACACATTCAAGAACCAATACAACCCTTAATTGTTGATAAAATTTTGAAGAATATGTAGCTACTAAAAGCACATGCAATCAATAAATATACAACCCTCCATAATCACGTAATCCTTGAAATAAATATCAAGAACACATTAAGATAATATCCCCACAAAATCAACGATCAAATATCAGCTAAGATAGCTCTAAAATCTCTAGCTGTCAAGTCACCATATGCCCATCGTTCCTTCACACAAAACGACAATACTTCAACCCACATATCACATAAATCATAGCCAAAGACATATATAAATATTCAAAACAAATCTCTAAAAATATTGCTACCTTAGATATAAATCTCATCTTGATTAGAAATTTTAAATTTAATCAACCTTATCTTGAAAGAGTTTCACAAAAATCCAACTAAGTCCAATTTCAAATAATGCCCAAAATTATATAATAAGATATTATAACATATATATTAACAAATTTCCTAATCTATTACTTGGTTTTTTTGGGGGACTGATAACATTATTCCTTTAACGTTATTCCTTTATAGATACCATTTATTGCATGGTTTCTTATAATCTCACATTATTAATCAAGTGGACACAATTAAATATATCTACTTCTACTTTTAAATTATTATTTTTAATAAAAGGTGAATTAAATATAGAAGTTTGTCATTAATTCTCAATTACCTTGGTAATATTAGCACCATAGTATACTGAATAGGTTTTTTTTTCATCTGATCTTTTCAACAATGTTTAAAAACTCACAGTAAAGCCTATAAAATGTTTATCTAATTATTCAATTAAATTCGTTAGAATTTTTTACAAGAGGAGACTTCGAGAAGCATATAAATCGTTAAGCAAGTAAGGTAAGCTCTACAATTATTCACATATTATACAATAATATTCTTAGGAATAACCAAATATGGGGGTAAACACCACATTCTTAAATTTTGTTTCTTCGCAGAAGTGAAATTTATTTGCACGACTATCTCTTTATCTTTTCTTTTTTTGAATGACATTCTCTCGAAAAATTACAATCAAATTATTAATTTTTATATGTTCAGCAACGTGTATTTAAATAATAAAAATATAGTTTTTTAAGTTCGATGTGACATATAGAGTAGTAATTAATAATATTAATGTACGAACAAAGTTGGATAAATTTTGAGTTTAATTTTTTTTGCAATATAAATTTTAAATTTAAATATGATTAATTCAAGTTTATTAAAGGTTGGATATATATAAACATTTTAATTGATTATTGGATTAGTTTTTCAACCCAAATTTAGTTTAAATAACTATAAAGTAGTCTATTAAAAATAAATATTTATTTTGAAATTAAAATAAAACACAAATAATAAATAATATTTCAAAATTGATTTAGCTGGATTTTTTAAACTTAATTTGAATTTAAATTCAAATATAATTAAACCAATTTGATTTACTAATTTCACATCAAATTATATTAGACAAATTTTAAACTTTAATATTTCTACCATTCCTAGTTAGAGCTCATTTAAAAATGTCTCCAACAGCTTCTGTTGGATTAATTATACCCATCATTTACAACAATCATTTCCTACTTAAATATATTCTAAATTTTACTACTTTTTTTTTTACTTTTACTTTTAGATTATTATTTTTTAGTGAAAAGGTACAATTAGTGTAAATCTTGAAAACATGTTGATTGGAGATATATGTATCGGAATTTGTTACTCTTCTTGTTTAAATAAATTATTCATTATAAGTAATAATTGATAAATAACATATTAAAAATAATTTATTTAGTAACTCAAAACTAAACAACAAATTTCTTGTAATTAATATTTGATATATTTTTACTTTTTATGTACCATCCCTTTAAATTATCAAAGCAACTCAAACTCAACACTTTTAAATTGAGACAACCTCTACAATTATGCATATATTATACAATTATCTTATAGCGACTACATTTGTAATCAGTTTATGCATCTGGACATTTATTCAGATAATCATCTGCTTTTCTTTTTCTTTTTCTTTTTCTAGAAAACTAGGAGGAGGACAACCAGTACAGTGGTTGGAGTTTTGGATCTCGTTATTTGAAATCGTAGCAGCCAATGCCAAACAATGTTTAGAGTTTAAACATCAAAAGTTTATTCGTATGGTATTTGTGATTTGTCTTTTGTGCATATTCAATTTCAATTTTCAAACTAAATAACATTTTAAAGACAATAAATTAATTAAACAAAAGGGCACACGAAATCACGTGCGACGCACACGGATCGAAGAGCTTCGGATGCGCGCCCGTGCGAGCACGAGCTCAACTTAAGCCGAACACATGGCACCATCCGACGCGTCGGTTTCAATTGCTGCTTTGTTGTCCACTCAATACAGTTATCCATTTTACCCGTGCCACGTTGGTTGCCTTAAGAGATAACCTTCCCTTCCCGATAAAAGAAAGGAACGAACATATCACTGTCGTTTTATACTTAAATTCGCATTAATCATCCTTGTCAAGGTTGGTCTGACTGAGCTTACGAAATCCCACCGGGTTGGTTTGCAACTGTCATAGTCGCCTTTTAGATAAAAATATCATACTTACACCCACAAACTAAAGCTTTAAAGTGGGGGATGAGATCCTCTGTCCCAAAAAATGTGTACCAACCCTGTTCCATTAAATTCAAACCATCCATTTGTGTGGGTCCCATATAAATAGATGGTTTGGATTTAATGGGACAGGGTTGGTACACATTTTTTGGGACAGAGGATCTGCCCCCTTAAAGTGGAGCTTATACATCAAACAAAGGTTATTCTTGGGTAATTTTAATTAATGAAAATTCAAAATATTTATGTTGAACAGTTATCTTGTAATTAATTTGTTTTGTTGATTTATAAATATGACTAGACGCGGAACCCCTCAAGCCCAAGGACAATGTGCTCTGACGCGGCATTCCAATCTGAAAACAACAAAGAAAGATGATTCCTGTACAAAATGAATAAAAATGAAAAGAAAACGTGAAAGTTATAAACAATAATTTCAAAAAGGAACAGCCAAAGCCAAGGAAGAGTTGGGACTGGTAGTTTCCTTGTTTCTCTGTTTCCAACCTTTTCCTCTCTATGTTATGTTTTGATTAGTCTGAATCTACAAGCAACACCATGCCTTCACAAGGTCAACGACAGCCCCTGTTACTCAGAGATGATGATGAGAAGAGGGAAGAATCTGCATATGATTCCGATGAGAAAGTCCACATCGTCGGGATCGATTCCGACCACGAGACCGACTCGTCGGTGGCACCTCCTTTCTCCTGGAGAAAGCTGTGGCTCTTTACGGGACCCGGTTTCTTAATGTCCATCGCTTTTCTTGATCCTGGTAACTTGGAAGGTGATCTACAGGCCGGGGCAATTGCCGGATATTCGTTAATTTGGCTTCTTTTCTGGGCTACGGCTATGGGGCTTCTTGTTCAGCTCTTGGCTGCTAGGCTTGGTGTGGCTACTGGGAAGCATTTGGCTGAGCTGTGTAGAGAGGAGTACCCCACTTGGGCGAAGATGGTTCTGTGGATAATGGCGGAGGTGGCGTTGATTGGAGCTGATATTCAGGAAGTTATTGGGAGTGCTATTGCTATTAAGATTTTGAGCAATGGAATCTTGCCCTTGTGGGCTGGTGTTATTATAACCGCCTCTGACTGGTAACTATTCTTTTCTTCTGTTGTTGTCTGGATTGCTGGTCTTGCGACTTCTTTGGAATTTTTTTGTGTGATTTGTGGGTTCTAATTCTTATTATCTGTTGCTCCTTTGTTTATTGAAGTTCAAGTTCTTTGAGTATTTGGTGTAGGAAAGTTTTGGCCTTTATTGGTTTCCGTTCTTCCAGTATGGGAAGTTTCGGGCTTTTTAACTGTTTTTTGTTCCCTCGACATGATTAGCAAGTTTCAGACTTTCGGATAGATTTTTAGTTCTTTTTTCTTTTCATTGTATTGAAGCTGTTTCATAACATGCCTTTGTTGCAGTTTTATCTTTCTACTACTTGAGAACTATGGGGTGAGGAAACTGGAAGCAGTTTTTGGGGTGCTTATTGCGATTATGGCTTTGTCTTTTGCCTGGATGTTTGCTGATGCCAAACCAAGTGGCGAAGAACTTATTTTAGGTATTTAATCTGCTTTGTCTGTCTATATCAATTATGTATTTCTTCTAATTGGGTTACGTATTGCAGGTCTCTTAATTCCCAAACTTAGCTCCAAAACAATCCAACAGGCTGTTGGAATTGTGGGTTGCATTATTATGCCACACAATGTTTTCTTGCATTCTGCTCTTGTACAGTCAAGAGATGTCGACCATAACAAGAAAGGAAGAGTTCAAGAGGCGCTTAGATACTACTCTATAGAGTCTACTGCTGCACTCCTGATATCATTCATTATTAATTTATGCGTGACAACTGTGTTTGCCAAGGGATTTTATGGTACAGATCTAGCCAATACTGTTGGCCTCGTAAATGCAGGGCAGTATCTTGAAGAGAAATATGGAGGCGGTCATTTTCCTATTCTGTACATCTGGGCTATTGGACTGTTAGCAGCTGGCCAGAGTAGCACTATGACTGGCACTTACGCAGGGCAGTTTATCATGGGAGGCTTCCTGAACTTAAAATTGAAAAAGTGGCAGAGGGCATTGATCACACGGAGCTGTGCAATCATTCCAACAATAATCGTTGCACTTGTTTTTGATACCTCTGACGACATGCTAGATGTTGTAAATGAGTGGATCAACGTGCTTCTGGCGATTCAGATTCCTTTTGCACTCATACCCCTTCTCTGCTTGGTCTCCAAGGAGCAAACCATGGGCACTTTTGCTATTGGCCCTGTTCTTAAGGTATCATTGTCCATTATGCATTTTGACTTTTGTAGTTCCATGGGGTATCAATGCAGCATAAGATCAAACATTGTTAATGCAAACTGATTCGGTGAAAAGAAGGGGAAAAAATTGCTGATTGTGTAATTAATATTACTTGACATGGATTGAAGACAATCATCCACTCTTTATATCGGTATGGGCATCTATATGCCAGGAAATAAAATTAATCGGACTTCCTTTTTGTTTAGTTCTTATGATAACAGTATTGTTTATGTGCTTTTTGAATGAGAACACAATTCATACCTTACAGATGCAACAGTTCTATCGTAAAATGTTGTGGACGCATTCTTGGGGAAAACATATGAAAGGAAAAAACATTAATTTGGATCTCTTATTTTTATTGCTTTTGTTAGATAATTTACTATAGCTGTTCTATAGTTATTTCCTTATTAGGAACCTAATAAAGTAGGAATCATAGTATCAGTAGGAATCCTATTATCATAAGGAAACTTACCTAAAGTAGGAAACTTGCCTAAAGTAGGAATTCTATTACTGTAAGGAGACTTGCCTATTTAAAGGCAATTAGAATTAATAAAAGATAAGTTAGAATTTAATCAAAACAAGAGATCGGAGTTCTCTCTTTACTATCGAACTTTAAGGTATCAGCCTCCCTTTGAAGAGCTGAATTTTTACTCAAAATAGGTCGACCAAAAAAACCGCATAATCGCCCTGTGACTCGATCCCAAACACGGGACCATAACATAAAACTTCCCCAATCTTTGGTTAAGTTTATTTTGCATCAGCCATTCTCTGTAGACTTTTTTTTCCTCCTTGGATTCCTATATGTCTTCTCTAGTAGTTTCTTTAGTCCTGTGGCACTGCAGTTGCTGATACAAGGCCGTAGACTGAAAATATGTTGGATCATTTATGTTTCTATCCTTGTGACTGAACAATTACCATATAATTTTGTGTTCAATAATAAAATCCTCACTCTCTTTTGTGCTCTGTGAATGGCATGGACGCTGCATTGCTCAGATGTCTTTTATCATTTCATTTCTTTTTTTTTTGGCTATCTTTAATGCAGATTCTTGCATGGCTTGTGGCTGTTCTTGTGATAATGATCAATGGCTACCTGATGTACGACTTTTTCTCCAATGAAGTGAAGGGAGTAATGCTTTCAATTACTATCTGTGCCTTTACTGGTGTATACGTTGCATTTGTTGCTTATCTTGTTTTGAAGGGGATTACATTTTCTTCATTATGGTGCCGTCGAAAACAAATAGAGGTAATTGGATAATCAAATAATATATGTTAGATATTTAAATAGGTCACAAAAAGTTGGCTGGCAGAATGTTATACTTGCGAAGTTGCAGTTGCCCAGGCGGATAATCTACCTAATTAATCATAGATTTTGGTTCCGTGTGCATACTTCTAGGCAAGCTGTTGTAAAAAGTTTGAAAGGGGCCAGATATTTTTTGTGCTCTTGAAACAACGGACTATTCGTCTCTGTTGTGTATGTAGTAGTGTAAGATTATAAGAAATAGGGAAGCAAATATGTTTCCTAACCGCAGCATGTTGTTGTAGCTGTATCATTGCATCTTAAAGCAGCTGTGGAGTTGGTCTATGTAAGTTGGCTTTTGGACACTTTGTACTTGGTGAAGATGCTTTATAGAGCTTTCTCATTTGTCTAATATGCTTACGTCCGAGTCTTTAATTCTCATTTCCCTAGCATTTTCTCGCTTGAGTCAGTTCTGCAGAGTGCTCAAGAGCTGCAGAAGTTGTGTGAATTGCAATTGGAAAGAAGGAATTCATCTCATTACCCGACTCGTTTACATGTTTAAACACATCTGGGTTCCAGCCATACATGATGCCCTTAAGGATGTCAGTTCAGTTAAATATTTGTGGGGAATCCAACCATAAGGCATAACAAACCCAGGCTTTCGTTGGTATTTTTATGTCATCTTTTATAAAAACTATTAACTATAATGCAAAGAACATTTATGTTATTACTCAAATTTGTTCACCAACCCACCAAATAAAAGTTTATACATTTATGTTATTAGTCAAATTTGTTCACCAATCCACCAAATAAAATTAAAACTATGTATAAAATACCTTAAAGAACCTCAAAAAAAAAAAAAAAAGAGGATTTCTTATTTTTCAAAAAAAAGAGTCACAGGATTTCTTAGAAATAAACAATGGCATAAGAATAGTACTTGCGTTGCAAATGGAGAAGGTTGAATCCTCGGTTAGTATCAGAATAGTACTTGCGTTGCAAATTTAATTAGTCAAATTGACATATAAGTGGCATTAGACCTTTTCTTCCTTAGTTTTCATTCAGTAGGACATGGCTGGCGGCAAAAGCCGCGGATATTGGAGAACAATTTTCCTGATCCCATTTTCCTGTACGGGAACAGCCACCCTCCCTCCTAGATATTGGCAGTTATAGCTGTTATTATTGTCATATTCGCTCTTGGGTTAGTGGCTGCTGGAACATGGTTTATCTCGAGACACAAACAAGAAGCATTGAATTCATGGAAAACCCGTCAATGCCCCAGCTCCAGGACAAGAACTCCAGGCTATGTAGGAAACTTAACCACGTAATTGTGTAATGTAGGCCAACTAGAGTGAATGATACGACCGAAACAACCTACTGCTCAAGTGATGGCCTAGGTGGAGATCAAAAAAACAGTCAATAAAAATTTTACTGAGATACTAAAATTAAAAAAATTTAATAATACGTAATCTTATTTTTAATTAATAAAAAGATTGTTTTTAAATAAAGGGTCAAATTATAATATGTATATATATATATATTTTTTTTTGGGCCTAATTGGATTAATCTTCTTAGTAATTACTCTTTGACCGATCCTGGTGTATCCCAAGCCGTAAGACAATTGGGCAACAGATCTAGGCCTTGAAGATCCCCTATTCAACGAGCCTGTACTAAACACGTAATTAGTTGGTAGTTGGGGTCAAATATTATCCACTCAAGTTTCATGACAAGCCATTCACCAAAACTCTCAAGATTGGTTTATTAGTTCAAATGTTCCGGGTCAATAGTATCCTTCCGTAAGGAACAGATCTGCTGTCATTTATTCTTTTCGCCAGCAATTATACTTTTATCAACTAATTAATGAATGAGATCTGTTAACACAGAAGAGTAACTAACACAATGAAGAGTCTTCTGTTACTCAATAACAACAATAATATTTTGATAAAAAAATCACTGATCCGGGGGTGTGATCGACAGCTCTCTAGTCCTATCAATTAATTCTAGGCTCCAGGATTATATTCCAGGGGGGCTTCTTGGAAAAAAGTGGAAGTTGACATTCTGTTTGATGAAAGAGAGACCTTTCTTATTTTAATGTCTGATGAACCGAATCTTCCATTTCTTAGAACATGTACGATGGACAGGTAAAAATGATTTTGAAACCAATAAAGCTTTTATTCATTTTGACTTGGCCCAAGCTCTTATTCATTTGAAATCAATGGCTTGGCCTTGGCGGCTACATAACGACCTCAAAAACGCAGCAACTGATGAAGTGTGAACTCAAAAACAAATAAAATTAAACAAAAAGAAAAAGTAAGAAATGAAACTTCAACTCGTAGAACGGCTGCTACTCATACGCAAGATGAAAAGACACTATCGTTCATTTGAAAAACGACCCTTAACAAACATTATTAGAAAAAGGAAAAAGAATACCAAATAATTATTAAAGAATCGGACGAAGGTGGAAAAAGACTATAATAAACGGGCAAAAGAGGACACCAAGCTGAAACTTGAGTTGGGGGTGATAGTTTAATAGAAAAAGATTGGAACTTGTTTTACTTTTCTCCATCATCTTCGCTGCATTTTCAGGTACCCATTTACAGTTTCGATCATTTGATTCATATAGTTTAGGGTTTTTCATCACTTGTTCGTTGATGAACTCGTCTGCTCTGTCAGGATTTTGCTGCAGAATTCAATTGAATTTTGAACTCCTGCTGTCAATCTTGTTTTTAAATTCAGAAGTTGAAGAATTTATTGCTTTGACTTAATATTTTTTCCCTTTGAGCATTGCGTTCGGTTTTGCTCTTTATTCATGGAATTTGAGTTTTCTTTTTCTTTTTTTGGTTTTAGACAAGGTAATTTTGAGGGGTCTAGAGCCTTCAAAGTCGTTATTTGATTTCATGCTTTTGTGCAGTTATGTCTTATATTACGAACAGGGCATGTGAGTTTTATTGTTGGATGTAAATTGATAAGGCTACTGCGATCCTAGTGTATGAGTGCTGTTTCAAGTGTTGGAGTTTTTATCAATTCTGGTGATTGTTGTTTGTAGTTTGATCCTAGCATAGCTATGCCGTATTAGGTTATATCTGAATTGACAGTTTTATTCTCATTTGAATACTTTGTCTGCCAGTTTCTTATGGTGAGTGCTAGTATGATAGCTGTTATAGGGAGGAAAGGTTGAAATTTAGCTTATAATTTAGTCTTAGAATGTTAATGAGTCAGTATTGAGATTGCACATGTTAAAAAGTAACATGGGGATGTTTGTACGAAAACACGGTGAACTTGTGATTTATGGGAAGGTTGGAGTAAATGGCTCACATGCTAACTTTAGAAATTATCTTTTGCAAGTGAGAAATACCATGGGTGGCATTTCGTTTACTTCTTTCCAAATAGCTATTCAACCATTAGGATTCTCGAGTTTTTTTGTGGTATAATGTTGCTTGGTGCATTGAGAAAGTGATATAGAATGGGTTGCATTAAGTCACATATTAATGCATATGCCCAAAGCTTTTAGATTTCTAGTTCTTAGATTATTGATTTTTCTTTCACTGAAACTTTCAGAATATAAGACCATTTGATTGCTGCAAGTGTGTAGTAGAAACTTCCTCGTTCTAGGTTCGTGATAAATTTCATTGCAGACTTGTGATTGTTCCTGGAGGTTGTAAAGGACATAACAGATTTAGTGTGAAATTATGCATTGGTAAACTGATACAACATGCCTATTCATTGTCGACCTAAGAAGGAAGATTGTGATGAAGGTGAGTTTAAAAGTGGATGGATCATTTTTATTTGTTATCTGATTGAAGATTTTAAAATGGCGGGACCATTTCCTTTGGTAGTGGAACAAAATTCCTTCAGTGTGGTGGTGTGCCTGTGTATCAGCAGAAAATTCCTTACTGTATGACAGAAGAATATAACAGCATTCCAGATTAAAGTGGAAATCATGACTTGCACTGCAGATTTCCTGTTAAAACCATGAGATTTCTGGCTAATTGTCTCGATTTGTGGAGAGATGTCAGCCTAGGAAAGCACTGGATACTTATTATTACTTTTAGACAGATGGATATTCCAATTTCTCATTTTTCATTTTGCCATGTTGATAAACCTTCACAAAAGTGGGTCACTCTGTTTCTATCTTCTTCATTATGTAGCAACTTTTAGAAAGATCATTGTGGTGTGTGACCCTTGCTAGTAATGAACATATGCAGCCTGCTCGTTTATGCACTCTGTTTTTAGCTTTTCTGCAAAGGATTTAGTTGGAGAATTTGCTATTTTTCAATTATGCATATCAAGAAGTTTATGAGATGATACCTTTAACTTTTTGGTTCTCTACAGGGTATTTCTAGCTGGGAAAAGGCTTTTAGAAGGTTTGGTGAAGGTGGAAAAAAGAGATTTCTTTGTGACAGATTTCAGCATCGTTAATGTGGGACATTTTAGAGGTGCAGGGATTTTAGGAATTTGGTGAAAAAGGTACAGCTCATACTCTTCTTTATTATGTGGCTATATCAATTACTTTGAACGTGATTGAGAAAACCCAACTTTGTTTTGCTCCCAAAAATCTGGATCTAGAGTGGTGAAAGAAAATCTGGTACAATGATTTTTGGAGGGTAGCATTAGTGATTTGGCTTAATTCCTTGTTACTAATTTTTATTTTATTTACTCCATTTGACATTTGTTTATTAATTTTCTTTTAATAAATACCAAATTATATGTCATTTTTTTGTCTTGGATATTTTGCCAAAGAGGATCAAAATAATATTTGCGGCAATGTCTACAGTCTTTGTCGGTAATCTATCGTCTCTGATTTGCTGCTGTCATTGCACAACTCCTTCAGATGTTTAGTACAAAATAATAAAAATGAAATAGTTAAACATATCTTTGTATTGAATGTCAGTTTTCCTGTTGTATAAGCTGTCTATTAAATTGAATATGTAGATGCCTGCTGCATAGTCTGCAGATAATTATTAGTTGAATTGCAACTATAATCAGGTTTTGCAAAGATATTCTTCTCATTTCTGATAGCAATAGTCTTCCATTTTTCTTTATCCATGACTGATTTTTTCTTGATGCAGGTGTCATGGAGCTATCACTGTTAAAAGCCCTTCTCAATAGCATCTCTTCATTTCTACAATTGTCATCTTTGGACAGCATAAACTTGGATCCAGTGCAGAGGCTTTACTGGAAGGCTGAAGAGATTCTGAAGCTTCTAAAGCCAATACTTGATGCAATTGTTGATTCTGAAATAGCTTCTGATGAAGTACTCAATAAGGCATTTCAGGAATTGGGTGAATCTGTTGATGAATTGAGGGAACTGTTTGAAAATTGGCAACCATTATCAAGCAAACTTTATTTTGTGAGTTACTTCTTTGTTGATTTAAGTAGATAACGTATCTTAGTCAGAATTTTCTTAATCTTGCACTTTTTAAGTGGCATTTTTGCTAGTAATCCAGGTTCTGCTGATGTACATGCCTTTTCATATGCAGATAATATGGATATACATCCTAAAAATTAGCATCTTTTCTCAAATTTCTCAAAAATTAGCATGTTCTCCAATGTGCAAAATCATAAGGTTTGACATGTTTTCATATGATGCATGGTATGGGACAATTTGGTTGCTTAATGCTTAAAATGTGTAGCTTAGAGGGGAAGCTACAACTTCTAGCATACAAATAGTCTTTCCTTTCTTCCCTAACTTCTTGAGAAGCTGTTAAAAGAAAAAATTGATCATTTTGTCTTTACAGTTTCCCAGTCTTTACTTCTAAATTAGTATCTTAATTAATGGTAGTTGGACTTATCTGATGCTAATAATGGTGGTTTAATGGAATATGATGCTGATAACAAAGCTGTAAACCAAAAAACATTCATATAACAGCAAATAAAGGGTCAGTGGAGAGGCACTGGCGAGGGAATGGAAATTTCTAAAGGAACAGTAAACTGATACTAGGTTCTTGGTTAATAGCTTTTTTTTTTTTTTGAGAAATAGGTTCTTGGTTAATAGTTGAGGAGTTGGTAGTTATGAGTATCTCAAATTTATTTCTGCAGTAGGATTTTATGATTATTGTATAATATTGGGAATTTCGTGTGGGTCTTTTAGTTGGTCAGACTGAGGTGGTTCTGTTCAACTTTGGGACTTCGTTAAGAAAAATACTGTTATGAACTAGTGGTAGGTGTTATTAACGTGGACCAAATAAAAGCTTCAGTTTTACCTGGCTTTTAATTCCAAATTAGAGCTTCTGTCATTCTTATTTGTCATACCATGCTCAGTGGATAGGACTAAAGGAGATACTACCTAAACATCTATTGCTTTGCTCATAAAACAATTCTTCTGCCTTTTAATACCTATTCTAGTATTTATATCCATGGACTCTTTCTGTGATAACTATCTTGTCAGAATGACGAAGTTTCAACTTAGAAAGGCTGAAGCAAGAAAGTTCCATTTTCTGGATGTCTTTGAGGTCTTTTGACCTGCTTGAAATAAAAGGTTCCTTTTGGAAGACACTTACTTGTTTGACGAGCTTCAATTTCCCTCTTTTTTTTTTAGAATGCATCAACAAGTCTACCTCATTTCTTTTCCAAAAGACTTCTTTCTTTTCTACTTTTTTGGATTAAAAACTTATTTTTCTCTTTTCTTTTGTTATTGTTCCAATCTTTGCCCTCCATACCGATTCCTGCACGAATAAGAAATTTATATTGCTTCTCTCTCGGATATCTGCTTTTTGAGGAGCTGAAAAGAGACTTGAAAGTTACTTTTGATGCATGTGATCTTTTTAAGGAGGATTTACTAGTGCTTATTAGCTGTCCATTTTGTCTTCATCTTGACTAGGTTCTGCAAATTGGATCCTTGTTAGCCAAGCTTCGGACTTCAGGCCTAGACATTTTTGATCGATTGAAGGTGTCCCATGAACATCTCCCAGATGAGCTAAGTTCATCATCTCTTGAGGTAATTTCCTATGTAAATCTTATCATCAGATCATTGTAATTTCTGCAAAGGTGGAGCATAAACTGCCCATTCCATGGGTGACGAGAGGGACAAAACTCCATCTTAGTGGTTAAAGTAATGAAACTCCAAAGGCCGGATTTTAGGTAGCAGTTGCTAAGTTAAGAAGTTGTGCAAGATAAATTCTCTTGTAATTTCTAACAACTTAAATGGCTGATTGCAGTTTTGCGTTCAGAAAATTAAGCATATGGGGTATGAACAAACAGCATCCACCCTTAAAGAAGCTGTAAAGGAGCAAGCAAATGGTGTTGGAAACATTTCAGAGATCCTGGTGAAAATTGCTGAGAGCTTGAGCTTGAAGTCCAACCAAGATATTTTGATTGAAGCAGCGGCCCTTGAGAAGTTGAAGGAAATTGCTGAACAAGCTGAAAAAATTGCCGAAGCAGAAATAATTGAGCAAATGATTGCTCTTGTAACCTGCATGCATGATCACCTTGTTCTGATAAAACAATCTCAGACCAGTAGTCCGGTGCCAATACCAAACGATTTCTGCTGTCCCCTTTCTCTTGAGTTGATGACAGATCCAGTGATTGTGGCATCGGGGCAAACCTATGAACGGGCGTTCATAAAGAGTTGGATTGATCTTGGGTTTACTGTGTGTCCTAAGACGCGACAGAATCTTGCCCACACAAATCTCATACCTAATTACACTGTGAAAGCCCTTATTGCTAATTGGTGTGAGTTAAACAATGTAATGTTGCCTGATCCTGCGAAGTCTCTGAATTTCAGCCAGCTGTCACCTCTTCCTGTGCATGCAGAATCTGGTCTAAACCTGCATGGTTTTCCTCATTTTAGGGGTAACCAACCTATGTTGCCTGAGTCAACTTGTTCAACAGGCTCACCAGGTAAGAACATGATTTTCTCCGGTGGAAGTCATCAAGAGGGAAATTCTCCTCGGCATCCCCGATCTATTTCTGAAGGTTCCTTATCAGGTGTGGTGGAAAATGGGCTGGCATCAGAAATTGCACAATTATCACTTTCACATTCTTATGAAAGGCCAGCTACTTTGGAAGAACGGAATCAGGATTCAATTGATCACCCTTCGGTATCACCATCTAGAAAAGAAGGCCAGAGTTTTTTCAGACAGGATGAACCAACTCATATGAGAAGCAGCTCAGCATCACCATCTACGAATTTTCCTGGAGCAGAAGGTGCTGATAATGGATATTCTGAGGTATCAAACCATCTATCTTCTCACAGCAGTGACACTTCAGGGGAGGTTAAAGCAGAGCCACGAGCTGCTACTGCCCCTAGCATCCCTAGCAGGGAGCCTGATTTCCCACTTCGTTTGGTTGAGACACGATCTCGAAACCCAACAATCTGGCGCCGACCATCTGATAGGCTTGTACCAAGGATAGTTTCTTCTCCCACCATTGAAACAAAAGCTGACCTCTCTGGCATCGAAACTCAAGTTAGGAACCTTGTTGAGGACTTGAAAAGCACTTCAGTTGATACTCAAAGAGATGCAACTGCTGAGGTCAGGCTGCTTGCTAAACACAACATGGATAATCGAATTGTAATAGCAAATTGTGGGGCTATTAGCTTCCTGGTTGATTTACTGCGGTCAACAGACACAAAGATTCAGGAAAATGCTGTTACTGCACTTCTTAACTTATCGATTAATGACAACAATAAAGCTGTAATTGCTAATGCTGGTGCTATTGAGCCCCTGATCGATGTGCTTAAAACAGGAAGTCCTGAGGCTAAGGAGAATGCAGCTGCTACACTCTTCAGCCTCTCTGTGATTGAGGAAAATAAGATCAGAATTGGAAACGCTGGGGCAATAGGGCCACTGGTTGATTTACTTGGTAATGGGACTCCAAGGGGTAAAAAGGATGCAGCCACAGCTTTATTTAATTTATCGATATTTCATGAGAACAAGGCCCGTATTGTGCAGGCTGGGGCTGTAAGGCATCTTGTAGAGTTGATGGATCCAACGGCTGGGCTGGTTGACAAGGCAGTAGCAGTTTTGGCAAATCTTGCTACGATTCCTGAGGGAAAGACAGCTATCAGTCAGGAGGGCGGGATCCAAGTTCTTGTTGAGGTTGTTGAGTTGGGTTCTGGAAGGGGGAAAGAAAATGCAGCTGCTGCTCTTTTGCAGCTTTGTACCACGAGTAGTAGGTTTTGCAATATGGTGCTCCAAGAAGGTGCTGTCCCACCATTGGTGGCTTTGTCACAATCTGGCACCCCAAGGGCCAAAGAAAAGGTATATAATTGACATAATTGACATTGCTCTTTCTGCAATTGCGTTATTTTCTGCTTGAAAAAGAAGTATACTCTTCCTTCTGGCTTGCAGGCACAGGCACTACTTAGCTGCTTCAGAAATCATCGACATGGTAATGCTGGGAGGGGCTGATTTTAGAAAGATGGCACCCAAGGTTTTGACATTGCGTTTGTACATTTGACTTTGCATGTGAAGGTTTTACTGTTGATTTTTGAACCTGATTTGTAGAGAAAGAATTTGATTTATGGACATTGGTCCTTGTGAAAACTTTTAGCATGTGAATGTGGGAAGAAAATATAGCTCTGAGTTTAGCCATTCCAGAGAGCTTGAGCAGGCGATGCCTATTTGGGGTGATCTCATCTCTTGTTTGTCTTTCATCTCTATGCATCTTACCATCTTTGTCTAAATTGTATTCTTTTTCTTTTGGAGGTTCGGAATGTTTTATGTTATTTAAAACCCTACTACAATTGTAACAAGCTTTTCATCCTGTTGTGCCAATTCCACCAGTATTTGTTTCTTCCTCACCCATATACCTGAAAGTTCCAACTCGAAAGTGCTGGAGCCGAAACCATGTTCTGCCAGTGTATCTCTGTTTGCTTATCTCTCTTGTTGGACGCTACGACTCACAGCTGCAGTAAGATCAGAGTACCAGTCCATCTTACAGGCAAAGGCTTTAGGTCGACGAAAGCAGAGTAATTCCGTGATAAAGGCATTACTCAAGTCATGAAAAGCCATGGCCTTGAGTCACTCTTGCTTATGAGTGCTGTCTCTAGTAGTTGGAGACGAAACGAAACAGAAATTTGGAGACGGAACAGAACAAAAACTGGAGACAGTGAGATGTTTGGTTGTGATGGACAGAACAGAAAAAATTGTTTCCGTCTCGAGGACAGAATGTGTTTGATTGCAGTAGACAAAACGAAAAAATTGTGTCAATGATAAAAATTTCTACGATTTTTAATATGATTAGAAATAAAAGTTTGTTTCTGTCATCCGGAGACGGTGGACAGAAACTTAAGGACAGCAACCAAACATCACATGGAGACAGGATTTATATATCTCGTTCTCTGTCCCCTCTAATAAGGACAGAAACCAAGCACAGGGTTAATACCATAACAACATCCTTCTGATCCCGCTAGGTCTTTTCAAATCCCTGGAAGCTATTCCCATTTCTTAACAACATCAAAGAAAGGAGATAAGGAGTAAGCCTCGCCAGTAACGTATCAAGTTTCCATCTTTATTAATTCATGATATTAGCTCTTATTTATATAGTTTATTTCTGTTAACTAAAAATATATCATGCCGCATTGCTTTGTTTGATTTACAAGAGAGTGCTTTCTTGTAAGCTGTAAAGATACGAGTTAACTACTAAAAATACAAAAAAGAACAAACAGAAAAACTGACACACATATGATCTCATTTAAAGTCCATAAGCGAAAAAGTTTTGCTACAGGTCACGTTTCTTGCTTGCGTGTAATCACTTTTTTTTACCGTAAAAATTGTTTTTAAGAAAAATGAGTGTTAGGTTGTAAAATTTAAATTTTTTTTTTCTAAAAATGACTTTTTTGGAAGTTAAAATATAATTTTTTGAAAAGCTCAAATTTGAAACTTTTCAAAAAAAAATACTTTTTTAGGTAAATTTTTCAGATCAATTAATAAGCTTAACTTTTTAGTCCTCTTTACCCTTAAATTTTTACACATATTTTTCACAATTCCTACAATCGTCACGTTTATTTTGAGATTTATATAATATCATTTGACCTTTTTTATATATATTTTTAATATTTATTTTTATATTAGTTTTACTGATATTATAATCCATATAAAAGATTTGATTAGATATATTTTCATTTATGTTTCATATGGTTTAAAATTATATAATAATTAATATATTGTGATTTACATATTGTTTAATACATTTTAAATAATATTGATATGCATAAATAATTTTTATTAAAAAATAAAATATAGTTAAAATTACAAGTATTTTTTATTTTAATGTTGCCAAGCAGTCTATTGTATAAAGCTCTTTCAAAAAATCTCTTTTTTAAGTGACAGCCAAACAGTCAACTAATTTCTTAAAAAAATTCTTCTTAGAAAAATTCTACTGATATAAGCCTATCCAAATAGGCATTTAATAAACTTACCTCTTGCTTGATACATGGGAAAAACCTCATAAACCAACCTTATTAAATAGCATATAAACTTATGAGGCATTCTTTTATTGCATATTGATGATAAATTTTATTTTATATCTTGAAGTTTGTTATTACTATCGTATTTTTCATAAGCCTTGTATTGATTTTCTACCTATCTTGTATGCTAAGTGGTCACCAGACCAAGATAAACAATTTACCTTTGGTGAAATGATTATGTCTACGATCATAATTTTTTGTAGCATCTAGCACTTTTGGATCAGTGTGCGTCATGGATAAATACTTGTGCGCTTGAAAAATTTTCTTAGACTTACGGAGGATAGTAATATCATCTTGATTAATCTTTTAAGTATAATAACGAAAATTTTTAAGTCTCATTTGATACATGTAAATGTTGAAATTAAGGCAGGGTACCTGACCAGAGCTCACTATAAAAAAGGCCCCCATCTCCCATGTTTTGTTTTCTGACTTCTCGGCTCCCCAACTGCAATATCACTATATTAATCCTTTGATTTTCAAAGACTCAAGATTAGCGGCACGTAAGCCAACATGGTTACCTCCTGCGCAACGAGAAAGCACTTACTGTAAGTCTGTGATCATCGTATTTTCTGAGCCACTCCTCGTCGGAGGTTTTCAACTAGTGTAAAGCCTCAAGGCTCAAACTTGTCGTCGTAAGCCAAAAGTAGTAATAAATGTATTGAATGGAGAGGTAATAATAAATGATTACAATGTTGGTGTAGTTGATGTTTTCAAGAGTTAACGTTAGTGGAAGGCTGGAAGCTATTGGTGGAAGTTGTGGAAGTTCCAAGATAGATAAGTTAATGCTGTGGTTAACATGTTATACTTATAAATAGTTTTGAAGTATTTAGGTGTATTTTTACTTTCTAATTTTTTTATTTTCATCAATATATGTATTTAAGATACTCCAACTCAAAAATTAGCAGCAAAAAATTTCACGATTCTATCTTCTGAGTTCTAAGTATAATTTAAAAGTAAAGTTTCTGATTTTTAATGTATTTTTAGCTTATTAAATATTTGAATATGTTATAATTAATTTGTAATTTGTCATTAACGTGGACATTATATTAGCTTATTTTCTAAGTATGTTAATTTCTTGTATTTTTAGAAATTAGTGTGTCTCTATTATTAAAATTTGCTCTTTGTTTTTATTTTTAATATTAGATATTAAATTTTGCTATTTATTTTTTTCTCTATCACAGATATAATACCATTTATATATCTTTGTGATATATTGTGAAGCTATTGGAGTTTGGTTGTGCCGGCATACTTCTTCCAGTTCCATACAGGTGCTTTTGTTCTTTTTCTAGTCCAACTGTGTTATAATTGGTTTATATTATGTTGCCTAAAAAGCATTTGTCTGGAAGTGAAAAAAGAAACCAAGAAGCATAGTTGATAGAATCCCAAAAAGGAGCAATTAATAAATTTATTAAAAGAGTAGGCTCCTCTAGTGAGAGTCCCGAAGAATTAGGTGAAGATAGTTTTGAACAACATAAAGAAAACTTAAGTGATGAAATTCATATTCACGAGAATATTAGAAATCTGAGTGAGCATGATCATGTAGCAAATGCATCCACTTTAGAAAATTTAAAGGCAGATGAGCAAGTAAGCCCTATATTGAACATTTATAATCTTAGAAATTGGGATAATCTTGATAATAAAGCAAGGAATATTTTAGTTGAAAAAGGGCCTGTAAGAGAATTGAGTCTTATGTTACCTTTAAAAAATACCTCTCGTCATTTTTCATATTCTTATTAATATAGAAAATTGAGTAATGGAGAGATTAGCGATAGAAAATGGTTGGTTTATTCTAAACATGTAGATAAAGTATATTGTTTTTGTTG
>JANSVA010000218.1:4504279-4520018 GCA_025504915.1 Erythroxylum reticulatum | reverse complement strand
GTAATCTCTCACATTTACAATTTTAGCCTTAAGGTGAGTAACGAGATGTTACAATGTGTCATTATTAAGATAGTACTAATCAGATCCTAGTTATGTTATATCAAGGCCTGAGATCGAAGTTACAAATGACATGACTCATAAGGAGGAGCCAGTAGAGATATTGGATAGACAAATTAGGAAATTAAGGAGACAGGAGATTCTGATGGTGCAAGTTTTGTGGAGTCATCATTGTTCTCTAATAGAGGCAACTTGGGAGGTAAAGGATGAAGTTCGATATCAATATCCTCATTTGTTTGGATACTCAGGTGCGTAATTTAATTTTGAGGATGAAATTCTTTTAAAAAGGAGAGATCTATAAAGTCGATTCATTAAACATAAAACAAACTCAATAGCCCAGCTCATAAAACCATTAAAATGAGGAGTAGATAACTAAGTCGTCAGTTGGAGAAAAGTTAGAAAAACACCAACAAGGTCCTCCTCTTCACTTTTCTCTCTACTTTTCCAGCTGGTGAGTGTGTCAAAATGCACCACTTTGTTCTGCATATAACACTTTCCATATAAGTTCCCTCATTTCGTTTGTTTTACAGAAAATTTAGAGGAAGTTATGGAGGATGACAACTCCAAAATCCTTCACACTTAGGTAAATTTCCAATTGCAATTTTGTGACTTTTTGTGATTTTTGATCATCTTACACTAGTTTATAGTTGATTTGCATGTTGTTGTTTATTGGGACAATTATTGAAGTTGCACGAAGGGATAAAAATGAAGAAATTGTAGCTTGAAGATGATAAAAGAAGAGGAGATCTGAGAAGTGGGGAGGGTGAAAATGATGACATTGTTTTAAAATTTTAAGTTTCATGTAGGTGCAGAATAGGAAATGCAAAAAGTGAAGGATAAATATGGAATTTACTTGCATGAAAGGCATTTTTGGTATCAATTGAGACGAGGGTAAAATGGAGCTTTTAATTAGTTGAGGGTATTTTAGTAATTATGGTGGTTAGGTTAGTAAGGATATTTACTTTTATAATTAAGAATAAATAAAAAAGAATGATGTTGGATTATTAAATGTCATTGGGTTAGAATTTTTCGTAAATTAGTCTAATAAAATCTTGTAAATTTTAGGTCTGACGGTCCGAATAAGGAGTAAATTGGACTATAAATTAGTTGAGTCCGGAACCGAGCTAATGATAAACTTGAACTTTACTCTTAAAAAAATTACCATTTTGTTATTTATAAATTATATTTTAAACTAGTCATTAATTTAATTAATGATTAATTATTACATACATGAATTATATTTACTTTAATTATCAAATAACTAATGTAGGATAAGGTGTTTCACTTTCATATTTTGTTATGTTATCTGAGGTATATTACTTGTTATGTTGATGGGAAATATGTTAATTAAATAGAGACAGAGGGATACTAAGTTATGAATAATTGGTGAAAATCGAGAATCGGTGGCTTGCCTAAGATATGCTACATTTGACGATCATAGATTGATATGTTGTTTGGAGATGAGCGAGGATGGCTAGGTATTTGTCTGTGAAGTAGATTTCAGGGCATCATGAGTCTCAAGGATGTCCAGTGCTAATAACTAGGTACCAGAGTGGTACTAGGATATCTTGAGTTTCGAAAATATCATGTGTTGATGGCTAGGTACTGGAGTAATGGCGGCGTGAAAATTGAAAAATTGAGATACCTTGTATCGATATTTAGACATTTAATTGCATTTCTACTTAGTAAGAGTTTATGATGAATTGAGATAAGGCGACAGACCATTAGATGTAAGCCTACTAGGTTAAGTTGGGCCCAGACAATTCAGTTAAATATTGAAATAAAACATAAATGACAGTTATAATTACTTTATATGTAAATCATAATTTGGTAAAATTTTTGAAACGTTAGCTGTTTGGATTAGACTGAGTGTTATTGTGTATATATGTATTATATGTATGATTTAATCAGTTGACTAAGTCTTATAATTATTTTTTGAGTTACTTGATTTTAAAGAATATGATTGGTTATTCTTACTGAGTAGGCAGTTTACCTCTTGCTATCATTTTTTTTATGAGATAGAGTGATTGTCGATAACTCTAATGAATGTGATAGACAGAGTGAAGAATACATGAAGCCAACAGATTACTTATGTAAAGTTGATGGAATGTATATATTTTTTAATGTGACAATTTAAGTGATTGTGTTGATGATTAATGGTATGTGTTGGAAACCATTTAGTTAATTATGTTTTAAGAAATTTTGAGAGAGTTACATATAAGCTCTTTGAACAGCAGAGAAGCCAGAGATACAATTTGTTGCATCATCTTAACTGTGTGATCAGTTCTAGTATGCCTAGTAGCTCATCTCTTCCAAGATCAAATTGAGAATAAAAAGTACAGTCACAAGCAGATGAGGAAAACGAGAAATGGAGTTACAAGCGAGGCCATCTTCCTCCTGGAGGAAGAAGCAATTTGGTCCTTGAAGCGTATGGTGGGAGAAACAAAGTCACATAAGTGACGAAGCCTTTACCCAAAGTTGTCTACTATTTCCTTAAATAAAATTGCTAACTTATTAAGTTTTTGTTATATAGAAATTGATTAATAAATTCTTAGAAACAAACTTTTAATCGATAATTATAAATTATATCAATTAAATGTTTGGATTAAAAAATCCTAATTAATGAATAGATTATTAAAAAATCTAATACTTTTTGTTACAAAATTAATGATAAAAAATAGATTATTTTGTGAAAATTTTTAGTTTATAAAAGCAAAAATGATTTAATAACGGAGACAGAGATAAAAAAGAAAACGTTAAAATTATTAATTAAAATTTTAATGACAAAATATTTTTATAATAAATTAAAATTGTTAAATATTTTATTACTATTGTTAATTTATTATTAATTTTGACTTTTTGATTTTATATATAATTTATTTATGAAGACCGTTGTTTGGCTGGGGTCATTTTATTGGTTACCTTCTAAGAGAGAAATGAAATACCCAAATTAGCTATCAGCCAAACATATCCTAAAAGCAAAGAGCAACGCGTGAATCTCTTGCGCCCCACTTGAGATCATACATCGTTCCTATAAATTACATAAATTGCATTTTAGAAGATCCATCTTCTTCTCAACACGAAGGTCCATCTGCGGTTTCACTCACACACCCAAAGCTACTACTTTCCGTCACGTTATGCGGTAATCGGCACACCGCAGCGCCTTCAATCGCGGCGGCACGACAACATGCTCCAGCGGTGATGTTTTCCATATTTGACCATCGCATATGGGAGCTCAAACCCTAACCTGGGTAATTCTGCGTCCTCGTTTCTATCTTTCGAACAAGAATTAGGATTTAGGGTTTTGTATTTCACCGATCAAATCCTGGGATTGATGACTAATTTCAGAGGAATTGCTGTGGGAAGTTATTGATTGGTTGCCAAAGTTGCATGATTCAGCCATTTTGTTTGTTTGTTTAAAAAAGTTTATGGTGTCATTTTGTGTGATTGAGTGGGTTTTTGGGGAGTTCTCATAAAAAAAATCATGCTTGGTTTAGTTTTCTGGGGATCTTGTACCTTTTTTTCTTAAACTTTCCTTCTATTCCTTTCCCAAAAGTCATGGATGGGTTTTGATCACAGTGATGATGTAATTTTCACGGTCATTTTGCATGAGCCTGAGATTTGTTGGGTAGTCCACTACAATTTCATGGAGAGGGTGTGAACATGGTCTGCGTTCTTTATAATAACGCTGTTCCTTTCTTTGTTCTTTATTATATTGAAATTGTCTCTTGTCCTTCAGAATATTTTTGACGCAGGAGCATATTCCTATTTATTATTTCTCTGGTTTCCTAGTTGTTATTCGTTGGCAATGTTTTCTTATGTGGATTAGGTTTCCTTTTTCGTAACTCTGTCCAAAATAGGATTTCATTGTCATATTTGTTTTCTCGATTATGAATAAAAACTCTGATAGGACTACTAAAATTAAAAGATTTTACAACACAATTCAGTCGGTTCATGTTATTATTGAATTTTATTCAAGAGGTTCTTTTATAATCCCTAATTTTTCCAATTACAATTAATCCTGCCCCTACTTATCTGCCTATATCAATAGTTAACTTGAGCAACAATTACTCATGCCTTCGAGGTTACTTCTATTCAATTCCTTTATTGAGAGTCATGATGATGTTGTTTATCGGTAGCTGTGATGTATTAATTGCAATTTATAGTAGGTGATGGTGGTTTGTTAAGTTTCTAAGATATTGTTTCTGATGCAGCTAAGATTATACATGAATTAGCTAATATGGGCCCTGAATTGGAGCTAAAAGAGAAATGGGAAGTGACCATGGAAACTTTGGCTAGCAAAGAAAATGGACATGGACCAAAAGATCCCGTAGAGAAGCATACAGAGTCCACAATTAACCATGAGGAGAAAATCTCTCATGCAGATATTCAAGAAGGCCACTCCAACGTAACAGTTAAAGATGAGGACATGTTTATTGATATACTTGATTGTAGAGGTTCTATTGACAAAGGACTTGTTGATTCAAGATGTGAAGATGCAAATGAGAGCATGAGTTCTTTTGGTGACACAACATCTGAATCTGATAATAATCCAATATTGAGTGGCACTGAAGTTGAATCAGGACAATCTATTGGTGATCGGCCAGCATCAGTATTTGATGATTATGGTGGATTGTTCCCAGAAAGGTAGCTATGATTTGATATCACCCCTTGCATAGATGTTAGTATTATGATATTGGAGATGGACAAATATAATATGCATCCCTCTTTGGCATCACCTATGGCTATGAAATTCATTTTTTTCCTTTTGGAGTTTTCAGGGAATATCCGGGATAATTTTTAATCTTTTCTGTTTAGGGTTGCTACTTGAGCATCTTAGTTTGACCGTGTTTGTTAGCATATTTACTCTTTTTAATCCTTTTGTTATTTTCTGATTATGGAGGAAAGATTGAGATTATTGTCTGAATATCCAAATGTTTTTGCTATTGTTAGACTGTTTCCTTTCTAATTTAGTATGCTTGTTTTTGAAACATTATAAATTCCTTTGTTTGTCTATTGGTTAACGGATGGGTCATTCATTTACCTTGATTTCCTAGCTGAGTCTGTTCTGTTCTGCATGGTGATAACGGCAGAAACATACTGTCAAACTTTGGTTTTCCTGTACAAGTTTGCCTCATGGTTTTTACTTGACCTGAATTGAGCATTTAATTGTTATTTGCTTTCCAAATCTTTCAGAAGGAAAAAGTTAACAGATCACTGGCGGAGATTTATACGTCCTTTGATGTGGCGATTGAAGTGGATAGAATTGCAAATAAAGGAATTCAAGTCTCAAGCTCAAAAATATGATAAAGAACTTACAGAACATGAACAAAAGAAGCACTATGGTTTTGGAACATTTATGATGGAAGGTTGTGATGCAAAATCACTGCCATTCTTGAGTTGTGCTCGGAGAAAAGTCATGAAGAGGAGAAAACGAAAGAGATTTGAGGAGACAACTGATATAGGATCATATATGCTGCAGCACAACCTGTTTTCCTATTATGGTATTGTGTATATCAATTCTTGCTTGTAGGAATACAATAGATTAGATCTGATAATTTCAGAAATGAAAACTAGTTGTTTATCTTTTTTGCTTTTTACCAGAAAATAAGAAGTCTGCTACAATTAGTACTGCTTTGGATGATGAACACATTAATCCAGGTGAGATGTAAATACAATGCTTTTGTCTTTCATATTTAGTGGTTTTGTAACCTAAAATGGCAGTAGTAACTCTAGCATGTCTAAGTGCATTTTGTTTCATTCTCTTTGAATGTCCTTTGCCTCTAGATATGATATATTACATAATCCCAATATCAAAACTAAAATACCATGTCCCACTGATATGTTTTTCTTAAAAAAATTTGAATTTTGGTTCTGTAGGAAGATGAGTTGAAATTGAATGCAAAAGGAAGATAACAGTGCCATAGAAAAATGTGGTAAGATGTTTGTTGGACTAAAAACTTTCTGACCGACTGTTCTTTGTTGCAGATAAGACAGTCTCTGGCAATGATGATTTTGGGTTTCAGTATGAATGGCAATCTATTTTGTCCAGAGATAGTGATGACATCAGTGAACATGTACTTCAAAAGATTGAAATGCTACAGTCAAAAGTTCAAAAGTTGAAGGCCAGAATAGAAAAGGTGATCAGTGAAAATCCTGGGAAATTTGCCTCCGTTAATAGGCTGAGCTTGCCTGCACCTTTCGATGCATTCGATAGTCCAGATCAAGGTCATGTTTCCAATCCCACTAATGGAGACAGAATGCTGCTGAGATCTGTAGCTGAGGGTAGCATAGAAGATATTACACATGAGAGTGCGGTTTCAAGTCCTGCGAAGGGAACCCATCTTCCAAACACAATTATAAGTGCCAGACCTCAAGAGGTAGTATTATGTGGAAATGTGAGTGTTAGATTTAACCTGCTTAGTACTTTTATTTGTTCATCAGTGTATAAATTGTGGGGTATATGAGCTTAAAATTTACGTTCTTTCCGTTTCTGCCAAATATTGTCTTGAACAAGTCTCAACTTAAACCTGTGACTCATACACTGATCATCAGTGTTTCTTGCATGCACTGGAAATTGTTAGATTGTTAGATTGTTAGATTTTTAGTTTTTTTCCCCTTGTTCTGACTATTTATGGACTACTGCTTGTTTATTTTGACAAAACCTGCTATCTTTGACAATGACTGAAATTTAACTTCTAGTAGCGGGGCAAACTATTCAGTAATTTTTGGAAGAGTGTTTGGTGTACTTGACGGGGCCTTATCCAGGCTGAGGTTAATTTAATTTGGAGAACTAGGTCTACTTTTAGTTGTATGGTTTCTAGAGTTTGATAAATTGAAAATTCAGCTGATTGAAACCAAATATGAGATTTCATTGATTTGCAAAACTTTTCTTTCCACTGTTTATAAAGACACTGATGCACACACTTGGGAATGGAGAAAGAATTGTTGAAGTGAACTTTGTATCTGTAGATGGAGGATGGAATTTTGATACATAATCAGGCAGCGAAGGAAGAAATTCAAGACTTGAAGAATATTGGAAGTTGGCTTCCAGAAACTCACGAGAAACTGCAGGAACCACAACCTGTAGAAGATTCAAAAACTGTTATTCCAACAGAGACAATTGTTGACCGTGTGAATTACGGTGGGAAAACACTTCCTAAACCTAAGACTAATGCTTTAAGCAAGAGGAGAAAGCGGGGTAGGAGAAAATCTGGTGCAGGTCGATGGAGCCGGAGATCTTAGCCGAAATAACAGTGCTTTGAATTGGTGTCTTTGTCTCCTATTCATATAATGTATATGTAAAAATGAACTTCTGATGAGAATTTTGTGTCCCAAACAAAAATAATAGTTGTATATGCTCTTTATTCTGTGAATAGATAGTTTTTCTTCTCCTGCTGCAAACTCTTTGGTCCTTCCTGATTCTATGGGTCAAGGTGGTTCATTTGGCTCAGGTCTATTTGAGTGGCCCTTACTTTGCAATTTTGATTATGTTACAAAAGCAAAATGCAGAATCTGAGGTCTGTTATCTTTGAAAAGGGGAATAACCTCCCCAAGTCAGGAATCAGAGTTTAGGTTGGAAATGGTTAGACCAGATAATGGGATACCTTGCTTTGCTTCCAACTTAAAGCAATTCAAACAATCTATTCCTTGGTTCCACTTTTCGCTACATTATTTAACCATTCTCATTTGTGTCATTAGACCAGCACGTTTGCTCCTAACTCTTGAGTTTCGCAAGATGGGAATGTTTATGAGTTTCATGGGAAAAGGTTTGAAGCATATTTTACCCTGATATCAACGTTCGTCCATTTCTGTTCCTCTATGCACTTACCTTCTTCCTCTGAAGAAAAACTATTCCTTAACCATATTTTTTTCCCCTCAATTATGTGTTAAAGTACTAATCAATATAATTGGCTAATCTTTGGCTTGCAGGTGTGCCCGCAACCCAGACGATAGGTTATGCAATGGGTATGCTCCACAAGCAGTTCCTGAAAAAAGATATCAAGAACTTCGAGGATTTCCATGGTGCTATTCTTAATATCTTCATGTAAGGGCATAGTATCTTGTTGCTGTTCTTTACCCCCCTGATCTATAAAATGGGGGGGTGTTATTTGTGATCAATGTCGTCTAGTTGCTATTAAGTCGTATCTTCCTTGATCTAAAGGAAAATTCAATTAAAAATAGCTCTGGTATGAAACATCAAAAGTGCTGTTAACCGAAATGAGAAGGATGCAAGTGTAGCTGGCATTTTGGTTGGCACCATCACTTGATGCTGCTTGTTTCTCTTCTGCAAAGCTTCCTTTAGATTTCGGTATGATGTAAGGTAGATTTGTTATTGAACTCTTCACCTTAAACAATTTAAGAAAGTGGAATGCCTAACTTCTGTAAGTTTAAGAAATATATATATATATTGTCCAAACTATACGTAATTCTACACCTTCCTTTCTTCCTATTTAAAGAACAGATTTAAGAGATTTAAGAGTAGCGAGTGTATCTTCACTCTAAAGTTAGAACACAATTTTGTTTCTCCGTTTATATCAATCTGGATATTAAACTGATTACTCTCTGTAACAATTGCCGCTCCCAGCTCGTTCAACTCCGCGTTGCCTGGAAAACATTACGACGTACCCTCACGGACAGAAGTAGAGGTCATAATACTACGATTTTGTCACTTTGTCTGCATCATTACATAACAAAACTATGAATAGTTTTCTGCTTAACAGGAATGCTTTAATGCTTGGATAAGTGCTGATGAAGAGACGAAAAAGAAGGAAGCGTTTGTTAACTTCATGAAGAGTAAAGTAAGTCTGAGCAGGATCGATGCCTATACCATGTCTATAGGGATGGCGACGCCACCAGCAGTCATGGCAGCGAAGAGGGCAGGAGAGAAGTTGCCACAACTTAACATAATAAAATTCGTTCCTGATGTCATTTTCGTGCCATCGGCCACGGTATTGGCACTTATTTCTGCAAAACTCACTAGGAGGATGCTTCTTGAAAACACATCATCTTAATGACTTGTCTTAACCCAAGCATCTCCACAAATATGTACAAAGTTTGTCCTTATTGTTGATGATATAAACATGTGATTGGATTAATAAAATGTAGCGTAGGAGGATGTTTTTAACTCTTTTATCTTCTTTCGATGTTCAAACCACTCTCAGGCTAATTTGTGTTTTCAGCAAAACTTGCTAATCGCAAAGCAGAATTTATTTTTGGTGGAGACCATAGCACAACGATGGTTGAAAGTAGAGTTTAATAGTCAAGTGACTAATAAGATAACTAAGTTCAAGGGCACTTAGAGGTGCCCTTGGAGTTCTTCTCGTCTCTGTAACAAGGACATTCTGACTTGTTTCCATAAGTACCGGAAGGAACACACTTGCAGTCGTTGCAGCATATCATACAATACCTTATGCAGCGTTTCTGGTATCCTGCCTTTGCACACCTAACCCCGCACATCGACTCGCAGGAATCTTTCAAACATCACAACCAATAGGGAAACATCTAATTAGCTCATGTTATCAATATACTCTTAAGCGAAAATTATTACCATTACAACTACAACAGATCACAGTCAGCCTCACTATAGTGATTATAATAACCAAAACTACCACAATGCCTGAAAGTTTACGGTTAAGTTAAACCAAAAATACACCAGTTACAGGTTGATGCATGTAGCTCGAAGAATGAAAATTTAAACCCTTGATCATAAGAATGCACATGCATGTATTGTTGTTTCTAACTGCCTATCTATAAGACATATACGTGCTTGTACACTAGCGGAAAACATACTTGGAGCTGGGATAGGCGGTCCAGCCGCCGTGTCAGCAATAGCTGATTGAATGAAAGAGGAGCTAAGAACCAGCAAAAGAAACAGCGAAGTTGCAAGAACAGGCCTCATTTTCGACTTCTAAATATAGTGGCAAAAGAAAGAAGAATCAATGTCTAGTCAGCTTTTGGAGAGGCTAGGACTATGATTAATGTACCTTAGAACAGATGGGGGTGGCTTGGATTTTAGACCTACATTTATAGTACCTTAGTAGTAAGACTCGTGTGGGACTTGATTTGACGTAAATATGGAGGGAAGAAACTAAGTCTAGTGACACCAAAACATAGTTGTCATCGAGAATATCAGGTGCGCATTTGCTCTACAGCTTTGTTACAGCTAATATGGAAGCAGAGCTGATGAGAGTTGGTGGGTAGGTACTGGGTATCACATCTTGTCTCCACTTTGAAAGCTTTGTTCTTTAACTAGGTTTTCTGCCATACAGAAGCTTATCAGCAGTTTCCTTTGAAAGCTGACAACGCCTAATCTATTAAATATCAGAGGCAAGAATCCACCGATAGATATGCTATAGCTAGTGGAGTTACAGAACAATACTTTGTCTTACTGCTTCAACGCGTACACAGGTGCTTACTCCAACAGTACTGAATTTAATAATGCCATATGGTATCTTATTCAAAGCAAGCGTCTCCTTTCTTCTTTTTTTTTTAAGTTTACTGCAATATTATAAATATCGTACCAGACTTGATATTGGATTGAGTTCTGGTAAAATACTATGCTGATATTTGTCAGTACCGAATACCGTTTCGGGTAATTTTTTAAATTTATGAAATAATCCTTAAAATTTTTAAAATTTGCAAAATAGTTCATTGGTATATTTATAACCAAACAGAACAACAACCGATGTAATTTCATTTCCAATTTTCACAATCAACTCTATCATTCCATTTCTAATTCCATATCCAATTTTCAGATCACAAATACAAAATCCAAAAAAACACCTTGAGCATTCAACTTCAACAATACAATTTTATATCGTACCAAACTTGATACTGGATTGAGTTCTGGTAAAATACTATACTGGTATTTGTCAGTACCGAATACCGTTTCGGGTAATTTTTAAATTTATTAAATAATCCTTAAAAATTTTAAAATTTGCAAAATAGTTCATTGGTATATTTATAACCAAACAGAACAACAACCGATGTAATTTCATTTCCAATTTTCACAATCAACTATATCATTTCATTTCTAATTCCATATCCAATTTTCAGATCACAAATACAAAATCCAAAAAACACTTTGAGCATTCAACTTCAACAATACAATTTCAAAATCCAAAATCCAACCTATTTATATACACCCAACTCCAATACCGTGACAAAACCCCTTCAAGGCTTCAATACTGTTAGCATTTAACATTTCAACTTTAACATTCAACACCAGAATCCAAAATTCAACCAATCTAACCAATTTAGATACAAGCAACTCAAATACCATCGACATTCAACAATTCAAATCACAAATCCATCATCCAAGATTCACAAATTCATCATGAAACATAATAAAAAATTCAATGAAGTAGGAAAAATTCGAAAATAGAAAAATACACACCTAAAAACAAATTACGGGAATAGGCCGATCGAGTCTTTGGGTGGTTGGTTCGGTTGATGACAGGTTGGTGACGAATAGTGCGGTGGTGCGGTGTGTCGATATTTGAGGCTGATACCGATAACACAGATACCGTATCATTTTTCAACTAATACAGTACATACCGACTGTTACCATCTGGTCCGATCCGATATAGTATCCATATCTGTGGCCAATTCACTCTTGCTTGAGTTTGCGTTGTTATCGCATTTTGGAGTCATCCACTTGTGTTAGCTTTTTTGTCTTTCTAATTTATTCCTTTTAGAAATACTTTCTACACCTCCTATATATTATGATAAATGTGTGATAATCAATGGTAGTAAGAATAGAATTTATGATAAATATAAGTTTAAGAAAAAGAAATCTTTAGTCCTTATGTTCCAATTTAGTTTATGATTCTTATTATTTAAATATTAGAATATATTATAATTTTTAATGTACTTTTATATTAAATGTACAATTATTATTTAAAATTGCAATTGTGATTGATTAGTGTCTAAAATTTAGCTATTGTCACATAAGTAAAATTGTTATATTTCAAGTTAGTTTTTCTGAGTTCTTATTATATGTTTCATCTCTTAAAGATTTATACGGTAATCAGAATTATTTGATAGATATATTATAAATAAATACAATGTCAAGTATAATATTATATTTTCTATTATTTATGATGGACATAAGCTTGATTATATTAGTAATGAATACTCACAATATGACCCTAATAGGATCAGAGGAATAAAATATTGATAAGCAGTTAAGATAGAAGGATTGGTAGTTTGATTATGAAATTAAAATGTAATAGTTTTTATTGTATATTCTAAAAATTACACTTATGAATTTAGGAAGATAGAGTCTATAAATAAGAAAGGAACATTTTTAGATGCTCATATAAATTAGTAAATTAGAAATGCAATATTAGTGTTTATTGAATGATGCTTTATATGAACTGTTAGAACTGCTTTAGAAATTGTTGGTGTAGTGGTTTTACATTTGTAAGTTATTTTTTGATTTATAGATTTTTTTAATAAGAATATTGGTTGTTGCTAGTTTTTAGGAATTTTTAAATTAATTTGTAGTTAATTTAAAGGCCATATTTGTTGCTAGTTCGATTATTATTTTTATTTAAATAAAAGTTTTAATTAGTCTGAGTGGTGAAAACTTATTTTCAGTAGTGAAAACTTATTTTCAGTAGTGAAAACTTATTTACTTATCAATTTCTTCTACTTTTCTACTATTTTATTTCTTTGTTATTCAACATATAGTTTCAAACCCCTCTTCTTAAAGGATCTATAGCAACCAAAAAAGTAAGTTTCTTTGCTCCTATTCCACCTCCTATATTTATTAGTGAAAATTATCAATTACCAATTATAGATTATTAAGATTAATGTTTACTTGTAAGTATAGGCTCTTTGGGATGTAGCAAGAGAAGAGTTTGAAATTTTACCACTACAAGAAAATTCTACAGTGCAACAAATCAAAGCTCATCAGAATCAGACATTCAAAAAGTTCAAATAAAAAATGTCTACATTCAATTGTGTTTGACAGTCTATTCATCCGAATTATGAATTTAGAAACAATATTTCAAGTATGGCATTACCTCAAAGCTAAGTTTCAAGGCAATGCATGAACAAGATATGTGTGTTTTAAATCTTAGGAGACAATTTAAGATGCAACAAATGAAAATTCTGAGACGACAAAAATGAATGCAAACAAGTTATTAGAGATTGTGAATGAACTCAGGATGCTTGGTGAAGTGGTTAATGATAGTAAGGTAGTTGAGAAAATTCTAGTCACTTTATCGAAAAAGTGCGAAGCTAAGATTTCTGAGTTAAAAGAAATCAAAGATCTTACACAAATCACATTGTTAGAGCTTCTTATTACTTTAAAAGCTCATTAACAAATATGACATCTTAAAGAAGGTGCTGCTTTGGATGGTGTAGTGCAAGTCAAAGAGTATACTCACAATCCAACTAGAGCCTAAAAGAAAGCATGGAAGAAAAAAAAAGGTAATTTAGATGCTATTAACAGTGGAAGTGCAAGTGGTGCTGGCAACAATAAAGCAAATAACAACAACAAAGCTAATCATCCTCATTGCATACATTATGGCAAAACTAATCACCCTCATTCTAAGTGTTAACCTGATGCAAAGTGCAACAAGTGGAACCAAATGGGGCTTGTGGAAAGAATATGCAAGAATAAAGAAAATCAAAAGGTGAACGTAACTTAATATGTGAATTAAGAGCATAGGGAGCAACTCTTCGTAGCATCATATTATGTAAAAGACAAAGAGGATGAAACTTGGCTAGTAGATAGTGGTTATACAAATCACATAACTAATAATGTTAAATCATTAAGAGAGCTTGACACATCATCAATTTTCAAAATAAGAATTAGAAATGGAGAATATATTAATATGAGAGGTATAGGTTAAACTCTTTCTAAAGTTAAAATAATTACTAATGTGATGCATATTCTAGAAATTAATCTAAACTTAATAACTATTGGTCAATTGGTTAAGAAAGTTTTGAAAGTGCAATTTGAGACTAAGAGATTCAAAGATGACAGTGGAATGGAAATATTTTCAGCAAAAATGAAGAGTAAACCTTCTCTCTTGATTTAATGAAAAGGAGCAAGCAATATACCAAGCTTTTGTGAGAAACACCAACCTATGGTGTAAAAGGTTGGGACACTATTATCATTAAAGCTACAGTTTGGATATAGTAACATGAATTGGTGCGAGGCTAAATTTCATTAAAGAACTAAATCTTAAACTGCAGAACTTGTCAATTTGGCATACAAACAAGGCTAACCTTTAAAGTTTTAGAGAGCCACATACAAGCTTTAAATTGTGCATACTGATCTTAGAAAACCTTTCAAGATAACATTTTGTAAAGGTAATAAATATTATATTGCCTTCATACATGTCCTGAACATAATATGTTAAATATATTTTCTCACATTTAAATATGATGTGGCTAGTATATTTTGGAGATTTAAAACATGAGTAAAGAAGCAAAGTGGTTATAATATAATGGTGATAACATTAGACATTGGAAAAGAATATAATGCAAGTCATTTCAACAAATTTTGTTCAAAAAGTATGATAGAGTATCATCTTACTACCCTCTATACTCCACAATAAAATAGGGTCAATAAGTGGAAACATAGTACCATCATAAACATGACTCCTTACTTGTTGTGAAGGAAACCTTAATAGTTATTAGGCTAAAGCTATAAACATGGTTGTCTTCTTATTAAATAAATTAACAACCAAAGCTCTTTGCAATGAAAAACCTTGTAAAGCTCGACTTGAACTAAACTTTCTCTAATAAATCTCAAAGTATTTAGTTGTTTGTATTTCTCTTATATTTCTCAGGCAAAGAAAGATAAGCTTGACAAGAAATCTGAGCTTAGTATCTTAATAGGCTATAACAACACCTCCAAAGCCTATAAAGTATATCTACTTTAAATAAAGAAAATTGTAATTATTAAAGAGAGTTGTGGGATTGGGATGCAAATGATGGCGTTCATCATTTAAGTGTACTATAATTAAATGAAGAAAACTTTGATTAGCCACCGATAAATGGTACAAGGTTTCTTTTTGATATTTATGCTAAAAGCAGTTTTCCTATATTAGAATCAGCAAGTGTTGTAGAATCAATGTAAGAGTGTATAAGGGTAGATGTCATAAAATAAGTGTTATACATGATCAAAAGAAATTAGACTTGGCAACTTATTGAAAGACCTCAAAATAAGAATGTTATTCGCATAAAATTGGTCTTTAAGACCAAGCTTAATGCTAATGGATTAGTAAACAAACATAAAACAAGGCTTGTTATGAAGGGTTATGCACAAGTCTTTACTGCAAATTTCTCTTAAATGTTTACTCTTATGACAAGACTTGACACTATCTGACTATTACTTGCTATTGGAAAGCTCAAAAATGGTGGAAAGTATTTTAATTAGATGTGAAATTTGTATTTCTGAATTGTTTTTTAGAGAAAATAATTCATGTTGAACAACCAAAAGGAGTTATACAAAGGTAGGGGCAGAAAGTGTATTTGTTAAAGAAGGCTCTATATAGCCTAAAATAGGTATCGAAAGCCTGATATAATTATATAGATGATCATCTTCTAAGTTTAATTTTTTTCAAAAGCTTGAGTTAAGAAACTTTTGTTAGTAGTGTGCCCTAGGCCAATGGATATTTGTGATTCATGTATTAACATTATGACTTATTAATAATATATT
>JANSVA010000218.1:4489914-4500998 GCA_025504915.1 Erythroxylum reticulatum | reverse complement strand
TGTGTATGCATGAACATATCAAGGCGATTCTAAGCACTCATAAACCATTCCAAATTACTATTTTACCCTTCCCATCGATGATGGGATGTTACATCCTTGACCCAAGTCTCCATGACAACAGATGGGCCACCTTCACCCTTGTCCATAGAAGATTTTCCTATGCTCACTCAACAGGTAGGTCAGAAAATTGCATCTGGAAAGGGTGAAAGATCACTGAGAGTTTCAGATTCTCATAAATACTCTCCCAACAATGGCATTTGGACAAAGAAAATTTAATTGCAGCAGCCTAAGACACAACTGAAATACTGCCCAAATGTTATAAAGGATGGCGTTGTTAGTCCACCGATTAAATTGTTGGAAACTGGAGAGAGGATTTGGTCTACTGCCTTGGTTGGCTCTTTTTGGAGCAAGAGACCCACATTTCTAATCATCATTGTCTGGGCCACTACATAATAGAGTAAAAAAGGTTTGGAAAAAATTTTACTCATAGATAATGGCACTATTCTGTTTAAATTTATTAGTGATAGTAACTAGAATGAAATATCGGAAATGAGACCTTGGTATATAAGGGGCCAACCCATGTTTATTCAAAAGTGGAAACCTGGGAAAACATTTGATAGTAAATGTGTGAAATTTTTTCCTATATAGGTGCATATTCATAATCTACCTCTAAAACTTTGGACAATTGAAGGACTGAGTTTTTTGGCAAGTTCTTTAGGTAAGCCCCTTGGTATGGATGCTCAAACATCCAAAATGGAGCAAATTGGATATGCAAAAATATGTGTGGAGGTTAAATGAAATGATATACTACCTAATCATTTACCAATTCTCATGTTGGATGAAACAGAGGAGATTGAACAATCTGAAGTTAACGCGACATATCCTAAAAGCCTCAAAACTCCACCAAAAAATGGGTTCCTACAGGAAAACTTTTTCAAATTAGATGGCAAGATGAGTTATTGGGGGTTAAATCTTCTCGAGTGGATAATGATGAGGCGATGGATGTATAATTTAATGTTAATGAAAATCTGGGTAACTCAAAAATAGATACTCTAAACACTAAAGTGGGAGGCCCAATATAGCATTTTGACACTTCTCTTGATTAAAGGAACATGATAACTAGGAAGATGTAACTACTAAAAAAGTTTCACAATCATCGGAAGAAGAGAAAGACAATGAACTTGGTTTATTGGACCATGATCTAACAAGCAACCTATTGCTGATATAACCAGAGAATGATAGAATTGTTGAGATAGCAGAAAAGTTTCATGAGAGTTTCCTTAACCCTAAAAGAAGATCGACTAGAAGAAAAAACAAAAAGAAGGGGTATTCCCTTTAAATGATCAATCTAATATGGAATACAAGAAGGTCAAATGACCCTCTCAAATAGTCTATAATGAGAGAATCAATAATGGATAGGAAGCCAATTTTGGTAGATAATTTAGAATGGACTATCCTTTTTGGGTGCTTAATGGAAGATAATTACTAATCATTTACATCATTATAATGGTCGGAGAATCTGCTTATATAATTCAAAACAAATGGAGGTGCTTATTGAAGTTTAGTGAAGTTGAAGGTAGATCAATCAGATAATATATAGCCAACAACACAAAATAGACCCCTAGCCAAGTTGTACTCTATCTTTGTACCTATTAGAGAGTTATGATCTTATACGTTGATTAAATGACTCATTGGAATGTTGTTTTGTAGCTTTTTCTAATACTAATATAATTCCTTGTATTTTTCTACAGAATATCTCAACAATATATCAACACTCCCCCTTAATTTGGTGCATAGACATCATATATGCCCAATTTGTCAATCCATCTTAAGAAATCATGACTTCACACTGCTTTAGTTAGAATTTATGGTACTTGATCTTCAAATTATATTTGAGGCACTTCCAGAATCTTACTATCTAACTTTTCCTTGATAAATAACTTGTCAACTTCAACATGTTTAGTTCTATCGTGCTCGACTAGATTGTGAGTTATATCACGAGCAGCTTTACTATCACAATATAACCAAATTGGGTGTTGTTATAGATAACCTAAGTCTTGTAGTAGCAATCGTAACCATAGAGCTTCACATAATCCAAGTATAAGTCCTTTGTACTCAGATTCGGCACTTGAGCAAGAGATTACATTATGTTTCTTGCTTCTCCAAGTAACAAGATTACCTCGTACAAAAGTAAAGTAGCCAGATGTAGATCTCCAATCAACAAATGCTCTATACTAGTCGACATCAGTATATACAACAATGTCTTCATCACTTGCATTTTTGTTAAACAAAATATGTCTTCCAAGTGCAAACTTAAAATATTGCAGTATTCTCATAATTGCTTCCATATGTTTCTCTCCAAGATTGTGCATAAATTGGCTAACAATGCTTAAGGCATATGCTAGATTGGGTCTTATGTGTGCTGATTACACATTAGTCTTCCAATAAGCCTCTAATATCTTCCTTTATCAACAAGGACCTAACCTTCTTTTATGTAACGCTTCAATCCCTCCTTAACTAGTGTATCAATTGGTTGACAACCTGACATTCTTGTTTCCTTCAATAAATCTAGAATGTATTTTCTTTGAGATAAGAAAATTCCCTCTTTTGATCTGGAGACTTCTATTCTGAGGAGTATTTTAAGCACCCCAAATCCTTCATCTCAAATTATGCACATAATACATTTTTGGCCTCAAATCTGATATACACTATTACACTTTTATGTGAGATTTTCAATACACAAATATTTGATCCTAAAATTTAGAAAATTAAAAATCTCACATAAAACTGTAATTATGTAGATTAGATTTCAGGCCAAAAATGTGTCATGTGCATTTTTTCTCGAAAGATATTTTCTTAAGGCTTTTACTTTATCAAGATCATTTCCTGTTACAACCATATCATCTACATAGACAATAAGAGTTATAACCTTGTCCTTTACTCTTTTTAGGAACAAGGTATGACTAGAATTGCTTTGGGGTATCCAAAAGCAATCATTAACTTCATGAATCTCTCAAACCACACTCTTGGAGATTGCTTTAACCAGTATGATGCCTTTTTTTAACTTGCACACTTTTCCAGTCACACTTTTAAATTCCATACACCCTAGTGGAAGCTCCATATAAATATCTTCAGACAATTCTCCATGTAAGAAGGCATTTTTAACATCAAACTGTTGCAGTGGCCAATCTAAGTTGACTGCTAGTGATAAAAATACTCGTACCGCATTGATTTTTGCCACAGGAGTAAATGCTTTTATATAATCAACTCCATAGGTTTGTCTATATCCCGTGGCTACCAATCTTCCCTTAAAACACTCAATTATTCCATCGACTCGATATTTGACAGTAAACACCCAGTGACATCCCATTGGTCACTTTCCTGGTGGACAGTCAACAAGTTCCCACATTCCATTTCTTCTTAGTGACTCCATTTCTTCATTCATTACAGCTTTCCACCTTGGATCAGCTAAGGCTTCATGTTCATTGTTAGGAATAACTACAGAAGATAATTGATTTATTAATGAATTATTTGATTCTAATAGATTGTGATCTAAAACATAGTTGTTCATAGGATATTTAACTTTGCTAGAGAGTTCGGGTTAATAAGTAGGCTTAGGAATACTTTAATAGTATGCTCAGGCAATTGTTTTCGGAGGTTCAACTTGCAAGTTAGGAGCATCATAAATGGACGATTGGTGTAGTACATTTGGGACTTCAGATTGTTCAATCACTTCTCAACTCATGTCTTCAGGCGTAATCAATTCTCTATTCATGTCAGGTTTTGGATTTACACATTCGTACTCAGTTTCAAGTATATCAGCAGGTTCAGACTAATCATTACTTCCCCCATATTCAAGGCCAATTATATGTGAATCTCCTTGAACTTCCTGAACCTTATAATCTAGTGTCATGATGTCTTCTTAACATCTCTCCCCTTGAAGCTTAAGATGAGAAAAATACATTGCCTCTTCATGAAAGAATGCATCTATTATAACAAAAATTTGTTTGGTTGGAGGATGAAAACATTTTTACCCTTTTCAATTTATAGCGTATCCAAGAAACACGCATCTCAAAGCTTATGGAGCTAATATATGGCTCTATTGTTTATGAAGTTGCACAAAGACTACATATCTAAATACTTTAAGAGGAAGATTTGATATTGATGGACAAGTCACAGTCTTGCATAAAGTGTGTAGTGGCATTTGAAACTCAAGCATTCTTGAAGGAGTTCTGTTAATTAAGTAAATCGCAGCACAAAATGCCTTACCCCAGTAAGAAAATGGCATGTGAGCTTGGATTAATAAAGCACAAACCACTTTAAGTAGATGTCAATTTTTTTCGCCATGCTACGCCATTTGCTGAGGTGTATCAACACATGTGGTCTGATGAATGATGCACTGTTTGTCTAGATAATTCTTCGTATATAATTTTTTATACTCTCCTTTATTGTCACTATGAAGGACTTGGACTTGTGCATTAAACTAAGTCTTGATTGTTCTGCAAAATTTCTGGATCAACATGTTCACCTCATTATTAGATTTCATTAGCCATAGCCATGTCATTCTAGTACAATCATCAATGAATGTAGCAAACCAATGGGATACTCCCAATGTATAAATTTTAGATGGCCCCAAAACATCTGAATGAACAACCATAAATAGAGAAGGGCTTTTATTCAATACTAATGAAAAAGAAGTTTTGTGATTTTTTGCTAGTTCACATACATCACAATAGAGACTAGAAATATCAACTTTCTTAAACAACCTAGGAAAAAATTTCTTTAAATATCCAAAAGAGACAGGTCCTTATCTTTGATGTTGTAACCAAATTTTTGCTTGACTGTTTGCCACGTTACAACCCTATACTAGAAGAGCTTGACTTAGTTTATCTGAAGTTGTTTCCTTCAAGTCCAGGTAATACACATACATCACAATGGAGACTATAAATATTAACTTTCTCAAACAACCTAGGAAATAATTTCTTTAAGTATCCAAAAGAGGCATGTCCCACTCTTTGATGTTGTAACCAATTTTTGCTTGACTATTTGTCCTGTTACAACCCTTTACTGCAAGAGCTTGACTTAGTTTGAAGTTGTTGCCTTCAAGTCCAGGTAGTATAAATTCCCTTCCTTAGTACCACAACCAATCTTCTATTTCGTTTGGATGTCCTTAAAAAGACCAAAGGTAGGCCAAAAAACTACAATGCAAGATAAGGCCTTTATAATTTGAGACACAGACAAAAGGTTATATCCCAAGGAAGGAAAAACAAGAACATATTCTAAGTTCAAAGTTTCAGTAAATCTTTAAGACCCTTCGCCAACAATAGAAATTTTTTCGCCATTAGCAATTGAAACAAAATTTTCTAAGGGTTTAGTTTTAACAATCTAAATTTCATGTGATTGGTTACACCGGAATCAATTATCCATGTGTTATTACTAACAAGAGCATAAGCATAAAGAGACTTACCACCATTACCTATAGTATCTATCATCATTGAATGCATTTCACTAGTTTCATCTTTAGTTTTTATTTTGGAAACTGTGGTAGCAGGTTGACCTATCTTCATATTCTTCTTTCAAGCTTTGTTGTGATCCCACCAATTTAGATACCCTACCAATTCCTAGCAACGATCTTTTGTATGTCCAGATTCATTACAATGAGTACATTTGTACTAAGGTTTTTTAGTACTTCGATTACTTAGCTTATTCCTTGCAACCATTGCTGTAGTTTTTGAATTTTCAAATTCTCCTCTAAATGTAATTCTATGATTAACTTCACGCCGAATTAAAGCATAACATTCTTTTAAATTTGGAGTTGACTCCTTTCACAAATTATCTCCACGGACTTGTTCAAAACAGTCATCAAGTCCAGCAAGGAATATATGCACTCTCAATCTTTCAATGGATTGCCTATATGCTTCAACATTCTCAGGATCCTTCATAATAACTTTGTCTCGATGATCTAGTTCTTGAAAAATCTCTACAAGTTCACCATAATATTTTGAAAGGGGTCTTCCATTCGTCTTAACTCCAAAGGCTTTCTGGTTTAGAGCAAAAGTTTGCACTTCATCACTTCCATCATAGAAAGCTTTTGCCAACGTTGTCCAAATTGCATAAGCAGTAGGCAGGGCCGGCTCTGGGAAAAGGCAGTTAGGGCATCTGCTTAAGGCCCATCCTCATAATTAGCAAAATAGGTCTAGGGCTCACTTTTGACCTCATAATGAACAACAAAAGATGCCTATATTTTGCTTCTTTTTATTATTTATAAGAGTCCAAAAATAGGCAAAAGTAGGAGCTTTTTTTAACTTTCCTCAGGGCCTATGAAATACCAGGAACGACCCTAGCAATAGGCAACCAAAAATAGCGTTGCCTGATTTTAGGTGTCATCGACTTCGGCAACCATCTCTTAACTTTTTGGTTTTTGGCATACTACTTTTCATATCCCTGTTCAGATTTTTAGGTGGTGTTGGCTTTCCACGAATAGAAGAGAGTTTTTCTCTTTTAGCAATGTGCATCTCTATCAAGTACGACTAAACATCATAATTCGATTCGTAAGAGTAATACCTGCATTAAATACTCCTTCAGACTGCACTACAGCAAGAACAAGATTGTTCCGTGAAGATTCAACTTTATCATCCATTTATTTATAAGCAGAATTTAAAAATACGATTTAGATCAAGAACCAAGAATCGTGCTCTGATACCAACTTGAAACAAATAGAGATAATTTATGTTGTATTTCTCATTCACTCACGTAATAATATTGATGTACAAGATTGGTTTATACATTACAGAGAAGAGTGCTAATAATGGAAACTAATGCCCAATTCTATAGCTACAAATCAAGACCATAATTGGCTCCAATTCTGGAAGTTTTCCAATCTATCAAGAATATCTCAACAGTATCTCAACAGGTATAATACATTCAGAAGCATATAGGTTGATCAACCATTAGCTATGAAATTTGATGAAGTTAAGTGCCAATTTCCAGGAATCTGCAGAAAGCTTTAGTTCTATTATCACCCGCCAAGCCATAACCGCAAAAAGGAGCACTAGTCGTCAATAGCGGATGATGAATGGTGGGAAAACTCAACAACATTAATGGATCATCGGAGCATATTTGTCAACAGCTAATAACGGTCTCCAGTTTGTAATGTTACAAACAGCAACATTATTGAGTCTGCTGTAGCAAGAAATTGATCATCGGTTGGATTGCCACGAGCACAAGTTATTTCTTAACTTTTAGATCATCCCTTCAGTGTTGCAACTTACTTCTGAAGCTTTAGATCTTTCTTCCGTAACCATGGTTAAAAGTGCTAGAGACAATAACTAAGAAATATAGCACTGATTGCCTGCAAATCCCTCCATTAATGTGTCCTTCAATTCTCTGTCTCTTTCTGCTTAACAACCGAAGTTGTGAATAGCCACTGCAACCTCCCGTAAATACTCCATTCCATTAGAATAAGCAGACCATTTTTCCATTATCACGAATGGACATAATTACTGATAAACAGTATACTAGAAAGTAAAGAAAATTGACAAGAAACTGTCCACCCAAGTAATTGAAATATGATGTTCAATAAATTGAATCTTTAACATTGATTATGCGTCTGTTACGTGTCTCATGATTACAGAAAACAGACGTGGAAGCAAAAATGAGATGCAACGCATGGTCCACGAGAAAGACGCAAAAGGTAGCTTCTTTCTTTTCCTTAGTTTGCAAGCAAAGCTATTAGAGAGGATAAGGTTAATTACTTTTTTTTGGAAAGTAATTAGCTTAATTACTTCTGTGCACAAAAGTTTTGATATTTATGATCTGATATAATTAATAATTTAAAAACATTTTTAATATTGATTAATTAAGTTGGAGACTAATATTGGATGTTTTAGAGGTGTAAGGAAAAAGTTTTGATTAAAAAGCATGTTACTGTAATTTTGAACATTATTTGGTATGATTACCATTTGTGGCTGAAAGATCACGGGTTCGAGTCATAGAAACAGCTTCTTCGTAAAATACAAAGAAAAAGTTACGTACAATTGATAAACTTCTTCAAACCCTCACAAACTGAGGAGCCTTATGTACTGAAACAAACGACCGTTTAATTTTTTATAAAAATATCAGTTTTGAGGTAATTTAATAGATTATAAAAAGTTAAAATATAGAATTATCTACATTTTGTGGAAAGACACTCAAAATTGATTAGAGTTTATCGATCAATGCATTTAAAAATAATTACATTTAGAATTGTAACTACTTGAAATAAATTCACAATGTTCGTATTTTTTTATTTTTCTTTTAGAAGAAAATATGTAACACCCCACTCCCCCAAGACACGTACCCGATATCCTGAGAGACACGTATCCGATACCCAAGCACTCAATCATTCAAATTTCAATACAAATTTTTTTTGAAACCACAAACATAAAGTACAGAAACCGATAACTAAATCGGGCCCACTTTAAATCATAAACATTTTCAATCATAGTAATACAATCATTAGAAATTTCAATAGCTATTTGGGCCCGTTACCAATACAAAATACTTGTCAAATTTTCATTACATTGGAAAAACCATATACAAACATTTCTGATTTGGAAATTTATTTCAAAACAGAAATATTCGAATACATAAGTTACAATAATTGTGGAAGACTTAATTTGATACAAAATGAAGAAAATACTAATGCAGACGTCAACTGATCTCAACCTCTATCTTTTGCTTGCATGCTATAGGTATGCTCCCGTTTGTATAATAGGGTACTCTTCAAGCCTAAAAAATAATTGCAAAATTTGGGTAAGTCTTGCGAACTCAATGAGATAACCATCATCGATGGTTCACTCAATTCATGCAACACACCATTTTATATAACATGTAATTCACAATTTTGCATAATAGATCATGTATCACACTTTTACTCTAGCATAGGAAATTTCAGCATTTCAATCAATCAAACATACTTGATATAAATGCGTATAAAATGCTCATGAGACACTTTTCATTTATTACATTGTTGTGACCAAGTGTGTGAACTGTCCCGTATCCATTTTGCATATCGGGCTCATTAATAACTGTCTCTTATCTGCTTGGGAGATACAGGGCTCATTATACATAGTGACCCTTAGGCTCTTAATCACTATTTGAGCTCGAGGCTCTTTTCACTCGTTGAGCTTTAAGCTCTGATTGGTGGCTACTCTGATCACAACTGTCATTATCTGATTGTGTATTCATGAATAGAATGCATTTACCATAATCACTCAAATTATAAAGCACTTAGGTCTTTACATTCACATTCAAGCAGCACTTCAATACACATTCCACATTCATAATCATCAGACATTCTGTCATAAATCAACAATCAAACACATTCATTTATCATTCAAAACATAATTTAAGCAAACAATAATTGAGAGAAACCATCTAGGTTACTCACAAGTTGCTCCTGAAGCTAATTTCTGGAAGTTCCGGCAATGTCTGAAGGTTGACATTGCAGTTGCTCCTCTATATCAAACAACATACACATATATCACAATATGCACAATTATAATTGTTCAATAATGCACATGTATGAAATGAATTATGTACAATGCATGTTTATGATAATCCCGAGTATCTTTCCTTTAATTTCATTACAAAATCATTCCCATATCAAAACTCATCTAAGTATAATTTATACTTAGGTTTATGCCTCACTATAACCATTAAAATCACATTTCATTCTCATTTAATCACTTTAGATTTTTCCAAGACACCCCTTTTGGGTCTACTATTCACGTTCAATTAGAAGGTGAAACTGATATAATTTGGTTAAACTCTATTCTAGAAAAGTGTTCCTTTATTTCTTATGTTTCCATTGATACCAAAATAACTCAATTTGGTTCAGTAATTTGGAAGATATACCTCAAACATTACCAGGTTATTCACATTCAAAAAACAGTGTACTATCTACAATTTCCATCCAGAAATTAAATATCTTAGAGAATGAATAAAAATTAGAATTCTTAAGACAATTTGTATGCCTATATCTCTAGTTTACTAAAAATTAAAAATCATCTCATTTGGAATCTTATATGTCCAGATATAATCAAAATATTGAAGGGTGTTTAGGAAGAAAATCCTATTTTACTGTTCCAATAGATTCCACATTTTGATTTGATAAATCTTTCTCAATTCAATTAATAATAATACAAAATTTTATGAAAATATATAAAAATGTGTTAGGAATCCATTGGTTTAAGAATTAGATCATTTGGAGGTCCAGAGAAGAAGTTATGGTCAAAAGAAGGAAGGTTGTTCAGTAAAAAGAAAACCCCTCAAAAACATGAGGGTGCAATTTCATTTTCAATCTTCAAAGTCACCATTGTGCTTAAGAACGATGGTGCAAATCAAATATAAAAAATCAACATATTTTTCCAACTCTCAATGTCACCATCGTGCATACCTAAACCTCAAAAGTCACCATCGTGCATAACTTCTTCTTCTCCACAACCATCTCAACTTCAAACCTCCATAATTTTTGATCTAGAACTCTAAAATTTACAAACTTTATATAATGGAAAGATAAAAGAAAGATGTACAACTTTCACGAAGACTATTTTGTCAAAATCTACCTAGATCAGTATAGTAAATTCACGGAAATTTTAGCTCGAAAATTCAACATTGTTACTATTTATTCCAATAAAATTTCTAAACGACTTACATTTTTCAAATCCAACACTTCAATTTTTATTTCTAGTTTTTCTACTCCATTTCAATCAAGTCATTCACCATAAATTCATACTACTCCAAAATATACAAGTTTAAATCAAAAATAATCAAAAGCCAAAAATTCATATTCAACTTATTCATACTCTGTCAACTTTCTGCATTTCCAACTTTTATTCTCAATCTCCATGTTTCCTTTCAACTTCCATTTAAACACTCATTCCCATCTCAGACCATTATTTTACAACTATTCTTCAACTAAAAAATCATTTTGTTCATCATATCTAAAGAATTCATCAACTGACGTATACACTTATATATTTTCATACATACACAGTGAAGAACAGAGCATGTTTCACTTTTTTATATATAATTTTCTACAC